>PVKS010022103.1:0-34220 GCA_004027875.1 Aplodontia rufa | reverse complement strand
TGTGTTTCCTTTTTCTGAGCACACAGCCAGTCTGTATTTCCCAAGCTTTCTGAACCCAGGTGGGGACCATGTGACTAAGTCTGGTCAAGGGAATGTGAGGAGATATCCATCGCTTCCAAACCCAGACAGTTATAAACCTGTGTGGATATTACAGGGGTGGTGATGTGCATGTGTTTTGTCTCTTTTTCTTTCTTTCTTCTTTCCTTCCCTTTTTTTTAAAGTCAGGGTCTCACTATGTTGCCCAAGCTGGCCTCAAATTCGCCATCCTCCTGCCTCGGCCTCCCAAGTGGTGGCACTGCAAGGGGGCCCTCCCTCATTGGGACACACATGCCTCCTCCATATTCTCATTCTTCCTACAGTACACTGACTGCACAATGTCAGACTAATCTGGAAGCCACAGGCTGAAGATGGAGAAGCCATTCTTCTCCGTAAAGACACAGATAGAGAATAAATTCCTGAGTCAACTTTTAGAGGAACACCACAACCAAGAACCAGTGTGCTGGAATTTGAATAGGACAACAGCTTTTACTGCCATCAAGCACTGGTATTTAGGGGGTTATTTGTTGGAGTACTTATTGTGCTCTAAAGTGCATTTATTCAAGTTTGTATATACTGATGCACCAACATAATGCCTAAACATAGATAACTTGTTTTTTTCTGTGCTTTTTATATAAACAGTGATTTACTTTTCATTTGAGGACATGCTCATATTATATATCTCTCGACTTTATAATTTTGTAATTTCAGATTTATGATTTTTTTATTATCACATTAGGCTCCTGACCCATTTAGATAATACCGCTAGCTTACACTGCAGCTCCTTCTTCATCCTTAATTAACTTACTCAATGAACCTCTGCCAAGACTTTCCAGTTTTCCACTGTTTATTCATTTGGAATTTTAGACAGTGATTCATCTAGTGATTACCAATTTCAAATCATGTCAACTATTTGATTACAAATATATTAATGGTTTAAACAATTTCTGAAGAAACAATGCTTGATGAGGGATTGAGGAATGGAATTAGAACTTCAGAAATGCTGGTCCAGTGGGTCATGAGGTGACACAGGCTTATTTACTCTGTTAAATTTTTCTTAATGATTTTTCTTAGTCAAAGACTTTGCATAATCATTTCTTTCTGATGATGCTTAAAAACATCAGTATGGCCTCGAATAAGAAGACAAGGTGTACATTTAAATGTGCTTGACTATGTTTTAACCTTCCTCCTCACTTTTGACTACAACTGTCCCCATCTGTAAAGAGGACATTACATTACACATAATCAATTTTCAAGGGGATTCAAGGATATGATTATGTCACATGGCAATAATTTCAGTCCACTGTAGGTGTTCAAGTCCATAGATAGAACCGAGTTGTTTTAAAAAGGCTTTGCTACATGAATTTGGAAATTATTCAGCAGAAGAAATAAAGATTCATCTGACAGCACTAGTGTTTATAAGTGATAGCCTTCTATAAAATCCAGCAAAAAAATCTTGCATATATTAACCTGGTTTTAATACATTTTAAAAACATGGACACAAGAAATTTAATTACAGTTGGAATCTGGCAACATCAAGCCCTTTGGTTCATTCAGGTGGTATCCATGAGTACTGTGGATTAGCATCAACCCAGTCTTAGAGTCCCGTTGCCACCAGATATTTGATGGTGTGTGTGCAGACACGCAGGTGCTTGAGTGTATGCGGTATATGCCTCGAACATGAAGCTTTTAACTTATTTTACTTAATGGTTAAGGACATGGGCTCTAGAGTCAAACTCTATCCCACAATAACTACTGATATTACTTTGGGCAAGCTTCTAGAGAATCAATGTCAGTTTCCTCAACTGAAGAATGAAGTTAGTAATACTGATTTATCTCATGTGTGGGGGTGAGAATGAATGAGAAAGATCTCTGGGAAGCACTTGCAAAGTTCCTTCTTACGCTGTAAGTACTCATTAAATATTATCTCTTGTTATTATTATCCTTCAGTCTGCATATCTGAATGATTTTGCTTTATCATGACCCTTTAAATGAATCAGGCAGAACCATAAAGGTAAGCAGAGGCCTGAATACTGTTGCTGCAGTATCTAACTGTGCTTCCAGAATTCTCCCAGGCCATCCTCCTTTATCCCATCATTTTTCCCCATTTGACTTTTACAGGATGCTTCATGGGAGAAGAAACTCATTTTCTTCCTAAGCCAGACTCATATACTTATTTATCTGTCCCAAGATACTTCTTAGGACATTTCTTAATAAGACAGTAGAGAAAATGAATTCTGCTCAGAATATCTAATGTGATAGCCCAAATCACTGCTTTTCTATTATCACATTCCATTCCAACACATCATGAAAAAGTTGATCTCTAAAAATATGTTATTTGAATCATAATTATAATAAAGGGTGATTCATTACATTATGATTACTAGGATTATTATCATAGGATTACTCAGATTAATTTACCTCTTAACCATTATAATAATGTAAGTCTTTTTGGTAAAGGACATTATGTAATGTACTCTATTATTCTAAATATCCACATATATTCTACATTTTTATAAACCAAATGTTCCTTTGTTTTAAAAATAGGGGACTAATACATGAAGAAATAATTTTATTTCCAATTGCCACATGATTACTGTTGTTTTTATTTTAATAATAAACGCATTTAGAAGTTAAAGTTTATAGTTCTACACAATTCTGGCTAAATTGCTGGTTTTTCTAGAGCTAAAGTCAATGTTCATTAAAGGATGATCAATTAGTGCTTCTATTGCTTGGTCAACTAAAATGTTGGCCCCAGAGAAGGCTTCTGTGTATACTAGGCCTTCTGTTCCTCACCACATGAGTGCTTGATGGGAGACCAAGTGTCAATGGCTCTCTGCATCCTACAGCTGGACAGTAGTGACCCCTGCCAAACTCTTGGGTGGGAGGGTGGAGTAGGTACCTCAGCTAATCTTTTAGATGGATGAATTCAACAATTAGGATGGACATAACAGAGCAGCTTTCATTGGGGTCTCAACCTCAGTAACCTAATTATGCCTAATCCCCCTTCCCCTTCCTCTACACTTAGGTGCCAACCCCTCCAGCAGGGTTATCCTCCTAAGCTTCTTCTTTCCCAAGACTGTTATATCAGGAATAACTATTCATATGTGTATACTTGGGAAAAGAGCAGAGATAAGAGGATTGATTTTTTATAAAGTCATTTTCTCTGAAGATCCATTCAGGGTCATATATTTGTGTGTCTTGGGGTTGGAGAGTGGCTCTTCTATTTTATCCTTGCCTGAATGTTCTATTTTACTTAAGGAAATGCCAGTGAACTTAAAATAGCCAGTTTAAAGTGACCCCTGCTTTGTGATCTGTTTTGAAGTAACAAACCTTAACAAACAAGAGGAGAAAACAATACAACTATATTTTGTTTGAGAAGATTTTTATTGACAGGCTGACAGATCTTTTTAATTTTTTAAAAATCCCTCATTTTTGGGAGGAAACAACACCCCCAAAATGGATAAATAAAGAGCTTAAAAGTTCTTCTGCAGCCACAGCATCAGAAAGCCAGGACCACCCCTTGTTCTGAAGGGGTGACCCACAGAGACCCTCATTTGTAAGTTAAAAGGCATCTGGGAGCTGTGTGATCCACAAAAGAGGAACTGGCTACTGTCAACTCTGACGAGGCAGAGAGGAGCAGGGAAAGTGAATGCCTACAAATCTCCTTCATCCTAGGAACCTAGTCCAGTGCCTCTCTTTGGGCCAACCCACTTGTAGTTTGAAAGCCAGGAAGTCCTGTTGACCAAACTCATGTCAGTATCCCTCTAAAACAGGCTGGAAAAGCTAAATGGAGAATGAATGAGGAAGAGCAAATGGAGAATAATCAGCATACATACAAAATCTTTAAGAAATAAGTCATACAGTTTCTTCAATTTCATAGCAAAGTCCAAGTTTGGCCTATTGGAAAAATTTCCTGGTGACTAGGCTTTATTGATTCCCTCTTTTTGGAATGTTTAGAGATACGCCAATCTGCATAAATTGTTTAAAAGTTTGTCTTGGTACTTCTCTTCGTACCTATGAAAAAAAGTTTTAATTTAACAATTGAAATTATTTCATTTTGCAGTATATTGAGGGTTGGCTGAGCGCTGTATTGATCACTAGTCATTTTAGATATAATTGTGTTGTACCTTGCAAACATTATTAACCCCACATCTTAGAACTTAAAAAATTCTGACCTTCCTAGTCCAGCAGTATCAGTGCTCACCAGCTTCATTCTGTGAACATTAAATTTTGTTTTCCATGATTCCAACCCTACAGCGGACATAGGCTTTGAACTCAAGGGGTTTCTTTCGTCATTAAGTTCCTCTTTTACTTGACAGAATTTGATAGTGTACCTACTATGTGCCATATATTATAATAAACACTATTATGAGAGACGAATAGGGTTTTGCTAGAGACAGAAAAAATAGATATGATATCAGATTTTGCAATCTAAGGAGGGAGAAGAAATTACAATATAATTTATAAAGTATCACATGAGCAAATGTAAAATTATGATAATGACCTGTGCAATAAAGCAAGGATACAGAGTACAAAGAGAATGTATGATACAGGGAAATGATCTAAAGAGGTCAGAGAAGTTTCTCTGGGGACACAATAATTAGTATAAAACCAGAAGAATAAGCATTAACTTGGTGACTGCTGGGAAAATATTATAACCCGAGGGAGCTGCAAAGCCTGTTTCCCAAGAGAAGATGGCCAGTGAGTGGCTAAGAGGTGGGAGGGATGTATGTTCCCTGAGTGAAGGTCAGGACTGCCTGCTGTTATGTCTTGCTATGCATTTTGGTCTTTATTTTAAAATCAAAGACAAGCCATTAGGAAGGGTTAGGCAGTAGGGTTACATGGTCAAAGATAACATCTGAAATTCTTCAGACTGCTGAGTGGAATTCAGTAGTTCAGGTGAGGGGTGATGAATGCTTAGAGAGAAGAGATTTGGATGAATTTAAAAGACCACAGGTAGATAAAACCAATAAGAACTTGGTGACTTGGTGAAGGGGAAAGCAAGAAATCAAAGGGCTAGAAGAGAGTTTCTATCTTGGATTAGTAAAATGGGTGAGGGGCTAGGTATTGAGATAGGAGATACTAAAATGAGACTAGAAAGAGTTACAAAATACAGTCACTTACAAAGCTCCAGACCCTAGAAATCTAACAGTTATAAAAACTTAAAACATAAGATAGAACTGAGAGTGCAGAGCAATGTTTGAGTGACTGCTTAACACGCATAAGTCCTTGGGTTCCATACCCAACATCACACACACACACACAAAGTATGATGAAAAGAATGAGGAATGGGAATCAATGAAGCCTTTTATAACACAACCAGAGCCAGGGACACTACCTTATACTATGGCTACTATATTACTTCAGTTTTAGTGACTAATTAAAAATCAATATATATATAAAATATTTAATGTGATTTCTAAAGATTGCTACTTTAATGCAGGATCATCTAGCATCTCTTTGATAGGAAAACAAAAGAATGTGTTATTCTTCCTTTGCTCTTAGAAAAAATGAGATTTATGGCAGTTAATAACTTGGCCAGGGTTTTATACTCTGAATCAGCAGAAAAGTGAAGGGGAGAAAAAAAAGTCAAGATTCAAAGTACTGGGAGGAAATTTAGAGATCACTTGACCTAGCCCATTTATGGACAGCAGTAGAAATATTTCCCCCAGGTCTCATAGGTAGTTAGTAACAGATTTGAGACAAAGCCAGGTGTCTTGAATGTTAGCCTCCCCTAACCCTACCGCCACCTTCTTTTAAACTCCAGCACATTTACTAAGTTTCAAGCTAATGTTCCATTGCTCAATGATTTGGTCTTTCCCAGTAGCCAAAAAAATCCTTTTCTGAAAACCGTGGAGAGCAAAAAGTATTGTGGAGCAATTGCAGCCCAAGCATGTTGGGTGAAAATGTAAACTGATGTGAATTTTGCCAAGTTGATGCACAGCACATGTGAGAACAATTACAATTCCCTGCGATCTCAGTCTCTTCATCTATAAAATGTGATAGTTGTGAATAATTATGTTCTTACTCTATGAAATTATGGTCCTATGTATGAGTCCTCCAACACCCAGGTATCCTTGCTGGACTTGGGAAAATAGTTCCCCCCCTTTCATTGTTTGGAATATGTTTCCTGATGAAAGGGGATATGTGCTGGTTTTTATCATGGAACATATTTTCATGTTTAAACTCCAGAGAAAGTGAGAGGAAAGCATAAAACAGGAAGCATCTGTATTTTTAACTGGCAGAGCAAGTGGAATTTGATGTGACTTCAACATTTTTCACTGCCTTGTATTAACAGATGGCTAGAATTCAAAAGTGATTTACATTTAAAAAATGGGTGGAAACTGGGAAGAGGGCCTTGTGGAGGAAGGAAGGGAGAGAAGAAGGGATCAGAGGAGGGAAGGAGGGAGAAAGGAATGGAAAGAGGAAGAAAGAAAGAAAGAATGGGTGAAAGGAAGATGGGATGAGAAGGAGGAAAGCAAGAAGCATATGAATACCATTGGGTTCTCATAGCACTAACTATCTCAAGACAGAGGAAGAGAGGGGGAGCATGGAAAGGGGGAGGAGCAGTGGGGAGGAATGTGTGAGAAAGGTTACAGCATTGCCCTGCCTTCCCCAGAATGACCTAGGGATAGGGCACTCTTCCCCAGAATGACCTAGAGATAGGGCACTCTTCCCCAAAATGACCTAGGGATAGGGCAATCTTCTCCAGAATGACCTAGAGAGAGGGCACTCTTCCCTAGAATGACCTAGGGACAGGACACTCTTCCCCAGAATGACCTAGAGATAGGGCATTTGGTTCAGAGCTTGAAGAACTACTTGGAAGTCTTCTTCAACTATCCACAGTTTGAACATCCCAACTTATTTACACATTTTTCCACCCCTCTCATCGGAGAAAGCAGTCAAGAGAGAACTTGAGAGGAGTTTCAGGTGAATACGGCTTCACTGAAGAACTTGCTCACTGTTCTCCTGAAAGTGTAGTTTGGGTGGGACTTATTTCCAATGCCCAGACAGAAGGATGTCCTTTCTACTATGCAGCCTTAGAGGAACGCTCAATGGTCAGGTTGGTGATTTGGTCCCTAGAACTAAAGAATTGGTCTTTAGGTCTACCATGGTCTTTTTCCTGTGCTTAGACTTCTTTCGTTATCCAACAAAGGATATTATTATCCATTTCTTCTCTAATGTACTCATAGCTTCTGAACTTTTCTAACCTAAGACCCTCTGAGATGCCTGAAATATGTGGAAATTCAGACCCAAGTAACATTATTTGATAGCTTTCCATTGGAATCCTTGATAGCCAAAATAAATAGTATATAATATTTTTGCTTCCAGCAAGATAATTTTAGAGAGATTCTGTTTGTGATATACCTAATATATACTTTCTTTGCACACCAACGATTGCTTTGAATTAGGGTGGTGACATCAGCTGACTTGGTGGCTGGAGCTCCCTTTTCCCTCGTTTTCTTCCTCCATAGCCCATCTCGGCTTCTACCTCTATTCTTTCTCTACTTTCGTTCTGTACTTGGCCTTACTTCTCTTGATAATCATAGATTCATTCTAGAGAAGATGACAGAGGAAATATGTCAATAGGGAAAAGAGAAGTAAATCAAAAACAGGGTATACATGCTGGGGTTGCTCCTCCTTCCTGTACTTACGGAGCTGGCTCTGAGTTGGACCCTGCACTGTCCCCTACCTTCACCCATTTCTCCTCATCCCTCCCTCCAGGCATCATGCATCTCTTCCACCTGTACTTCAGATCCACCCTGATGGAATCTCCTAAATGCCCAGTCCTGCTGTAATTTACTTCAGACACTTATGGAGTCAGCCTGAGCAACTCTGCACTTTTCATTTTCATAGATTCCTCTTCGGAATCTGAAAGGGAAGAAAGAGGAAATATCAGAACCCCTTTCATATCTCATCAATTTCTCATTGTTGCTAGAAGATATATCCATATATTCTGAGGAGGAGAACAGAAATTCTTGCCCAGTGGACAATAAAGGGGAAATATGGTTTAAAAACAATGGATCAAGGCAGCTGATTGAAAAACAGGCTGTTTGTTGGGACAAACATTTGAAAAGATGTTGGGTTTGGATACGTGTTAAAATGGCAGTTGGCTTCATCCCTGTTCATCACCTTTCCTTTCTAACATTCTGAGAAAAAGAAAGAGAAAAAAATTCTAGTGTTCCTCTGTAGATTCTGAATTGCTCAATTACAATTAGGAGAACTCCGTGGCTCACATTCTCAGCCACTTGGGGGATGGAAAATCCTGGTCACCAAAATACAGAATGCCTTCTCCCAAAGAATTGTTATTATATGTGAATGTCAGTATTCTCTATCTAAGGGCTTCTTAAATTGGGCTCCTGGATCAGATTAGACTCCTGCACCCCTTAAAATTGCAAACCAATTTCTGTGTTCATGTGTATATCAAAGCAGACAAATTTATGTAGATAGGAGGCTTATTTGTTCTTATTCAATTTTAAAATGATGTTTTATTTGGAAGTATATAAGCTCACTTGTCTCACAGGTTAGTTAGTATGTGTTTTCTGTGGACGTATGGGTGGTTTTAACCACTTCAACCTCACTCTTTAAGACACTTGCTCTGGATTCCAAACAACTCACTTAATATAATAAAATGTTGTGTTGTCATTAATAACTTTATTGCAGAAACACATGGTCTAAAAGGAGCACACTCATAAATAGCAGAAACAGTGAATTTTGTTATGCGTATCTTACTACAATTTTTGAAAAAAGTATTCATAAATATTTTAAGTGTAAAAGTCACAAAACAGAATGTTTCTCATATTTCATATTTTTGTGCAGATATACATCCTAAAATGGTCAGAGTTGTGTTCTTCGCATGTATGTTCAAAATAAAGTACTTTTTAAAATCAACTTGCAACACATAGCATCTTCTCATAAATTGGATGCTGGCTATATTAATGGAAAGTGTTCTGCGTAAATTGATGTCTGGATTGTATGCAGCAAAGGGGTTTACTATTTAAAGAAATGTTATGGAAAACTTTCTTAATCTTCTATCATCCTCTATATTATGTGAGTTATGAGCATGGACTACATGTCCTTAAAACACAATACTTACATGTGTCTAAAACCAGGGCTTTGAGTCTTTTTCAGATATGTTTCTTGCATCTATAAATTTCTCTTTAAAAAATATAAGAAAACTTGGAACACATGGCAAAGCCATCAGGGTTTCTTCATATAGAAGGACCATGAACATTCATTGCAGATTGCAAATCTCTATCACCAACAAAGTGAAGAGCTGTGTCCTTACAAACACCTCAACTTTTAGAACACAGTTTCTCCGTTTTAACTTTACTTAGCAATTTTTCTTTCTAATGGAATATCTGAATAGCACAAGCACAATTAAGATAGTTAAGGTGGAAAAAATGTTCAAATTGTGGAGCTCCTTGGCTACAAAGTAAACAGTTAAATTATAAACAATAAGAGTCTTATTCTTACATTTTGCTTCACTTAGCCTAACTTGGATAAGACCTCTATGGATTGCATTAAGAATTTCCCCTCTCAAACTCTGTCACATTGCTGGTGGGACTGCAAACTGGTTCAGACACTCTGGAAAGCAGTGTGGAGACTCCTCAAAAAATTAGGGCTGGAACCGCTTTATGACTCAGCTATCCCACTCCTGGGGATTTTCCCACAAGAGTTAGAATCAGCATATTATAGAGATGTGGCTTCATCATTGTTTATAGCAGCTCAATTTACTATAGTTAGACTATGGAACCAACCCAGATGCCCCTCACTCGACGAGTTGATTAAAAAACTTTGGTACATATATACAATGGAATACTACTCGGCCATTAGAGAAAACGATATTATGGCTTTTAAAGCCAAATGGATAGAGATGGAAAAAATATGCTAAGTGAAATATCCCAATCTCAGGGACTCAAGGGATGAATGTTTTCTCTGTTTTATGGAAGACAGAATACAACCAGAAACAGTATGATAGATGGCTAAGCAAATAATAACCTCAATATGTATGAATTTTTACACAAACAGGGGGAACCTTGCCTGGGATACCTGGTGATGTAGAGCAGGGAGCAGGGAGGGAAAGGGATTAGGAAGGATATCTAGGAGACTGGAGGGAGGGAGTATGGGGGAATCAACTCAGAAGGAAATCTCTGTCCTCCACAAGAACTCCATTTAACACAGGGATTCTTTCAGGGGAAACATAGAAACATGGGGAACCCAAGCGGGGGGGAACATGACTTGGCATCAGCCTTGGCTAACCATGTATATATACATTTGTTCTTGATTGTTTGATAATGATTCTCCCCCTCAATTGTAACTCCATATTCAACTAATAAAAAAAAAATTTAAAAAGAACGCCCCCTCTCTCTCTTTTGTGGAGAGCTTCCATTTTCCTCATTGCAAACACTGCAGGGATATATGGGACCTTCACTGGCCATCCTGGAATCCTTTCCAACACTGAAATTCTATGAAAATTCAGTGAAGAAGCAAAGTTCTCAGGTTTTATTTATTTCCTTCTCATGTCCTTTCTCACAGGGATTTACCAGGACTTCCATCCAGATAGCCTCCAGATGTGTCAAGAAATAATTGAATCTCTAATTCCTAGAAATAATTGAATCTCTAATTCCTAGAAACCTCCCTAGACTGCAAACATGCCATTCTTTCCTTGGTTGTGGGTCATGTGCAGTTCCCATCAGGATTACCTTTACTTCTGTACCAGCTTTCTTAAAGCTTGTTGATATGCATTCCATTTTATATATTCACCCCTTAACTGTAACTTCTATTCCTAGCAAGCTTCAAGTCTGTTTTATCTGTTATTGGCCTTCATTCAGTTTACAGCTAAAAAGATGACAAAGACAACATAGCACAGGTGCTGGAGTGGTGGCTTGGTGATTATGGTACTTGCCCGGATGTGCAAGTACATGGGTTCAAACCCCAGCACACAGGTACACTAACTGTCAGAGCATTGAAAGCCATGTGAAAATTCAGTAAAAACTGATTCTCTCTGCCTCTCTCTTTCTCTCTCACCATCCTTCTCTTTTTTTAAAAAAAGAAAAAAGATGCATAGCGCACCCCATCTTCCATGTTGACACAAATGGTGAATGTATGTTGATGAAGATTGGAATTTTGAAAACACAGAAAAAATTTTTAACTTGCTTTGTTTACCACCAGGAAATAGTTCAGAGGACAATTTTCAATAAAGAGGGAACAGTTCTTTATAAATACATTTCCCTCTTACTTTAACATACAATGAAGTTGAATATCTAGGTCCTGAATAGCCTCAAAGGCACTTGAGGTGCTACAGAGGCTGCAGGCCAGGTGTCCAAGTCCATGTGTGATGCTTTAGACTGGGAAATTTATTCATAATAGAAATTCATTTCATCCAATTGTGGGGCTGAGAAGTCCAAAGTCAAGGTGGCACCAGATCCAGCATCATCATGGCTACCATGGCAGCTGGCAGAAGACCAAACGGCACTAAGATGCCTCTTAATTTCTTCTATAAGAACACAGATTCATTCATGATAGCAGAGCCCTCATGACTAGTGGCTTCTCAAAGTCCCCACCTCTTAGTGTTGTCACACTGAGTATTGGGTTCCATCCTATGAATATTGAAGGGACACATACATTTAGACCATAGCACCAGAATTATTTCCCTACTTGCCAAACTTACAGTGAGAGATGTTCTTAAATTAAAATGTGTGTTTTCCACTGAATTGTGGCATTCATCACTCTGAAAGGCTTTCAACCTTGGGTTTGTTTCCTTTGTGCACATAAAAATGAATAAAGATGCTCTTTGTAAATGCTGTGCAGTCTTTGTTATTCTGCATTATTTTCATTTGTTTTATTGTCTTTTGAGACTTACATTTGACATATAAGAATGCCTTCTTATAAGCAAATGGATATGGTAATAAAGCATTTTAATAAATTCAATCAATACATGTATGAGTTTTTTTCTTCAAATTCAAGCTCTTGCTGTTATTGCCAAGAAATCCAGCACTAATAGATGAAAGAATTTTAAAGCTGTACTCTATATTGATCAGTCCTTTTACTTAGTATTCCCCTTGAATTTTATGTTTCCAAAGTGCTTACCATTCATCACATTTCTGTATGCCAACCATGGTAGACAAAATATATGGCCAAACTCTATATTCTAAATTGTGACACTGAGATACAGAGAAGGTAAATTTCTTTTTTTTTTCAACTGACTGAAGAAAACCATTTTAATTTATTTTTGCACTGGAGATAATTACATGAAGTTCCTGGTATGTGATGATCAGTTTACCTTATTCTTGCTTGCTCTGTTTTTCTCTAAAATCAAACCAATCAACAGAGATGAACTATCTCTTGTACAATAAAGTAGATGGATACAAATGAATACTGGATCATGGAAGACTTGATCACATGTTTTTTAAAGAAAACACATAAATCCTACACAGAGACTCCAAATGAGGCTAGGGGTTTAAGCTCAGATGTAGAATGCTGCCCTGGCCAATGTGTAAGACACTGAGTTCCATAAACACCAAGAGAATTTGTATTAAACGACCTGCTCAGCACTATGGGCATGATCAGAAGGGAATGCCTTCAGGTTGAATTGGTCAGGGAGGTCACACTTTGAAGCTGATTAAGTTCCTGAGGGAGGGTAGGCTTTCCAGACCAAGAGGCCTACAGGAACATAAGCCAGACAGCAGAGTGCTCATGCTTTATTCTAAAGACAGGGAAGATGCCAACTAAGACTGAAAAGAAATTTCAAGTAAAGGAAATTGTCAGCATTCATTATAACTTTGGAAATCAAACATAAAACAGGTGGTTCAGTACTGAGAAATGTGTAGTTCAAGCTCCTTAAAGACTAAGCTTTATCTTATTCTTTGTAATCTCTTATAACTGCTCATATGATGCTTTTGCAAAAGTAACTAAACATATAGAATGACTATAATTCTTCTCTTGAAAAGCAGGAGAAGGGTCTGGTGCCGTGGCTCAGCAGTCAAAAGACTTGCCTGGCATGAGCGACGATGCGAGTTTGAACCCCAGCACCACATACGCAAGTATGGGAGCATCAAAAGTCACGTGAAAAACCAAATAAAATTGATTTTCTCTCTCCTCTCTGTCCCTCTCTTTATGAAAAAGCAGGAGAAATTGTATTATCTCCATCCCCAGGATGAGATAACTGAGACTCATGATGTTGTTTGACTATGTCCATAAAACTAACCAGTCCTCATAACTCTGCGATTGAGTTATCAGTCCTCAAATATCTATCTTCTCCAAGTCTGACTTCTGAATTACTATGCTCTACAGCACATTGCCTCTGGGCCATAGCTGAATGGTTCTCAACTCTATGACTTAATAGCTGAAAAGACCTGGACAAATTACTTAATAAATCCCCACCTGGGTTTCCTTATCTATGATTGCAATTGAAAATAATAACATCTAGCTCCCGGAGTGTTGTGAAGAATCAATACAATGGTGCCCTTATATTGCCTAGAGGACAATGAATGTTCCCCAAATATTAGCTCCTCCTTTCTTCCCTTGTCATCCACCTTTAAGATTTAAATGCATAGTCTACTATATTACATCCAATGGTGGTCATATGGCTTGATCTTACTCCCAAAACTATTCAGCAGTGCTTGAAAATCTAAGTTAATAGAGGAGGTAAAATAATCTCTATGAAATTCCTTTTAGGTGCCTCACAGAGGGAAGAGTCTGATAAGTTGAGATAAATTCTACCTCTGTCACTGATGACATAGTAATAAGTGCTCACACCCTGGACTCAGGGTGTCTGGGTTTGAATCCTGGCGCTACTCCACTGTGTTCACCTAGATAAACTACTTAATCTGATCTGCTTCAATTACCTCCTTTCTGAAATGGGAATGCCATTATAGCATATTTGATAATATTTTAATGGGAATAATACATTTATGTATGTGTACATATATGCATTAATAATAGTATCATAGGCTTATCCTAAACTTTAAACATGTTAAAGTATACAATAATATGCATATGTATTCAAGAAATTTTAGCAGCAATGGTTATTTATATATTATTATTATTTCCCACAATAAGCAAAACAACTTTGCTTTCACATTATAAGAGACATTCACAGATACTCATTTATTTGAGCATTAATTTTATCTAGTGAGAATAGTAGAATAATGGTTATTATTCCCATTTTGTGATGGCTTTATTTTTGGAGAGGGGTAAATTAATTATTATATAATTTTTGTTTTCTTAAACAACATGGGGAAATTTACATAAAAAAGTAAAAATAATACTGAATCTCACTAAGAAGAAACCACAGCAAGCAGTTTGGTGAATGTCCCTCGGGTACCTTTTTCTTCCTGAGAGAGGGAAAGGCATAAAAAGTTCTTTTATGAATGGAAACATGTTCAAAATTTGTTTAACAAGTAGTAAGTGAATGCCAAGCTTGGATTATGGAATAGTGGTAGAATGAGAGGGAAGTGAATGATTTGAAAGACACTTAGGAGTAAAAAGAACTTTATATTAGATTAGCTACAGGAGACAAGGAAGATTAGGGGACAGAGCTAATTTAAAAGTTTTGCCTTATGTAACAGGAGTGATTGGTGAGGAATTTATTTAGTAGACCAATACCATGGTATGATTTTCTAAATCCATTCATTTCCTATACTACAGCAATCGCCAGTGCCAATCAATATACCTATATGTTACCAGTTTTAATGATGACATTGTCTTTCATTGAATGGATAGCTTCATAAGCGATTTAGTTTATTCCTGTATTGACACATATTAAGGTTGTTTCTAATTTTTTCACAATTTTCAACAAATCTATAGTGAACATCTTTAGGAAGGCATTTGGTTTTTCACTTATTCAATCATCTTAGAAAAAATTCCAGGAAGGGGAAAGTATTTGGCAAAGGAAAATATGCACATTGCCTTATTTTCCTCCATAAAAATTATACCAATTTATACTTTTACGAAGACAACAAAGGTGCCCATCTATCAAGGGAAAGCTGCTGGGGAGATTCACAAGGCCTCCAATACCTAAAACCACCTTACTGAAGAGGTGAAAGTCCAGGTACACAAACAGAACTAACTAGTGCAGAGAAGCAAACTGTTGTGATCAGCACAGCAAAGCCGCATAGGGCTGTTCCAGACACTAACTGCACTGCTCTGTGTATAGCTGCCAATACAGACAAGCAATAAACAAGCTCAGGAGCAAATCAACTGTGTTAACCTGATAGGCACCCTCATGGCATGCAGGCTGATTACAGAATCCAAATCTATGGCTGAGTTTCTCCTAGTGTAATTGAAAGGTTTTGGTTTCTTTCCTCTGAATAAACCCAAACTGTGGGTTCTCCATAAAAAGTCATATTTGGGGCTTTCCTTCTTTTTATAAAGCAATTTCTTTCTAGTTAACTTCAGTGGGCTTTTAAAACTTGGCACTGTAAATAAAATAACTTGCAAAAAGTTTTCTGAAATGAAATTAAACAAATTTTATCCTCATTTATGAGTTAGAAACTGGACTAAAGCTACTTGAAGTAAACGTTGTTTGAGGGGTTATTAGGATATTTTCCCACCTCCAAGAGTCCAGCAATACCTGCTGATTAGATTGAATGTACCAAGTTTCCCTTAACTGAACCTCAAAGCATATATTTTTACTGTTACTAATATTCTCAGCTTTGAATATATTGCCTAGATACTCAGTTCCTAATCAAATCCTTTGTGATTTTTTTGGGGCAGAAATGTAACTAGATAGTTTGCTAGTTTTTCAATTGTAAATGCATAGGTTAAAAAAAGGAAATTTATCTTTCGAGGTAAAAGCATTATATATCTGAAATTCTTTTTTAAATACCAAGAAAAACTGTTATGATAACAAGCATCTTGAAACTATTGTCACTGCAGAATGACTTCACAACCTGATCACCTTCAGAGTGCTGAAAAAAGGATGCTCAGACAGATCATGTTAGTTTCCATGTAGAAAGAGTTAGATCCGGAAAGGTGAGGTGGGAGTAGCCATCTCAGGAAATCTCCAATATAGCACACAGGATGCCAAGTATTTTAGAATATTCAATATGGTTTAGTCACTTCCCAGAACGAGATGTAAATTCTGCACAGAAGGTATGGAATAAATGCAGGCCACCAGCTCTATTACTTTACTGATATCCTTCTCCTCTCCTAAACATGAGCACTTTTAACTAAAGAGAGTAGTGCACTCAGGACCTAAGCTCTCCTGCAGGGCTTACGATGGAAGTATTCTGAAGGACATGGCAGCAGCGAGAGTTGGATGGACAGTGGGGCTCATGAGACCACAGGTTTCTCTTCCTTGGGGACCAACTAATCTGTCTGGCCCACCCACTATGCCCTGCTAAAACATGTGGCAAAAAGAGGAAGGAGGGTTCTGGAGGTGAAGTCCACAGGGAAGGAAGGAAATCAGTGCTAACTGCTTTTTGCTTTGTCCTGGACATCTTGCTAGGCATGCAATTTTCTTTTTAAAATATCATGAAATTCTCTCAACCTTCTTTCCTTCTTTTTCCTGTTCTTTCTTTGTCACAATGTTTAATAGTGTTTTTCTTTTCTAGGACAGCTTTTTGGAGAAAAGAAAAGTTCTTCTTTACAACTTAAGAGCTTACTTCAAATAATAGGTAGAAGAAATGGAGAATGCCATCTCTTTCAGAAAACAAATATATGTAAGAATAACAACAAAAAATCCTTTCTATAATAAAATTATTTACACCAAATCATGAAGATCAAACATGCCTTCAACAATCGTTTGATCATGATAAAAAATAAGGTTCAAGGAAAAGTTAATTTTCAAATTTAAGGTTCCATATCTTTTGTAGCAATTCTCTTCAAGGAACATATTTCTAATAAGTATAGGTCTGCATTGATGATAGCAAATACACATAGGGAAGAAAGGAACTGCCTATTTTTAAATTGATTTCTGACCCCCTAATGCAGAGTTTACCTTTTTGAATATCGTTTTCATGTAGGTATATAGGAAGCAGGGGAGTAAACCTGATGGCATGATACACTTTGGAACCTGCATCTGTAGAGGATCCTCATGGGAGTATTGTCAAGGTCTATTTTTTCCCCTAAGAGAAAGGAAACCAACAAACAGAGCCAGTAGCAAGTAATGGTCAGGTTCCAATGGAAAAACACTTTACAACCTTTCACAAGATCTACTGCAAAGACGTCAGTGATATTCACTCAAAGAAACCAGTTGAGAATCAGTTCCCACATAACTAAAGAGCTTCCCTGTCCTAACTGAATACACAAATGGCCTGCTAAACAACATTCTAGTTAATTCTGATTTTGTGCCTTGCTCTAGAGGAACTGAATGAATAGATTTCCCTTACATGTCCTTGATACACACCTAAAATTCCAAGTGCTTAAACTCTACCCAAGACATTATTAGTCTGTTTCCATTCTGTTTGACCAAAGGTAAGATTTACATTAGTCTTTCCTAATGTAATGTATTGACTCCATAAAAACCACTGTTGTGAAAGCCAGGCATTGCAGTGTTTACCTGTAATCCCAGGGATTTTGGAGGCTAAGACAGAAGAATAGCAAGTTTGAGGCCAGCATCAGCAACTTAGTGAAGCCCTCAGTAAATTAGTGAGACCCTATCTCAAAATGTTAAAAAAAATTCTAAGAAAGGGCAAGAGATGTGACTCAGTGGTAAAGTGCTCCTGGGTTAAATCCCCTGTACCCCAAAATAAAAACACAAATGAAACAAAAACTTTCATTTTGGAGAGAGCATTTGGCACCTCATGCTTTGCCAAAGGTGCCCAGAGAACAGGAAGTTATACTCCAAGGCCCGTAGGGAATTTTAGGAGAAACAGGGCATCAGAAAACATATCAGTGCATCTGTTTTCCTAACCTTGTTAATGATAACAAACATCCTAATTCCATGCACGCACAAGGAGGCAAACTCTTATGACAGTTAAGGTCTATTCATGATATAAGCTTAGGTGATTCCATTACTTATGTACCTTTCGAACTGATCCACTACAAACACCTTTATAAAACTCAGGAAAAGGCACAAGCTCTGGAACAAATTCTTAAAAAGTACAGTACAAGCTGATGTCAAGCCTTGGCTGGACACTGTACAGGGCACAATTTGGCATAATCATTCACATCAGTCAACAGATGACACAACTAAAGTCACATGTTACAGGCTGAGCACTGAAAATAGGGGGAAAAAACTGAACTGTGTGAATATCTCATTATGGGAAATATATTACTTTTATGTTTACATACATACCTGCTTTATTTTGGTGTGGGGGGAGTCCATAAGAATAACATTCCTTTTTATTAGAACATAGAAATTAAAAATTGATACCCAATAAATTCTGGTTCAAGTTCTCCAGAAAGCCAAAAAGTAATTTATTCTTCCTTGATTTTTTTTAAACTTGTTACCTTAAGTCTCTCCTTTGACCTTCCTGGCCCAATCATTATGTATAATGAAGAGCAGGAGTGAAGAAAAGTTTGAGGATTTAGTTGAATTTAGTTGTATCTAAACTCTTAGATTTTCCTACCCGGTTGGCTAAGCCAGGTGTCTTTCTGTGAAGATGAAGATGCTTCACAGTCCCAACAAGACTGAAATTCCTGTCGAATGTAGGATTTTTTTTTTTGTTTTGTTTTGTTTTAAGAGAGAGGGAAAGTAAGAGAGAGAGGGAGGAAAAGGGAGAAGACAGAATCAATTTTATTGATATTTTCATCTGGCGTTTGTTTCTCTGACACTTAATTGTGTATGTGGTCCTGGGTTTCAAACCCAAGTCAACTCACATGCCAGGCAAGCCTCCAACTGCTGAGACACCTCTCCAGCTCTGAATATAAGATCTTGGCAGCCTTGCTCTGTTACCACTTGCATTTCAACAGAGGAGAAAACTAAAAATCAGTGAGAACAAGGCAGTACTTTCCAAACTTCAACTTCTGCTTCAGAAAAGAAACACACACACACACACACACACAAACTCACAAATCCGGTCATTAAAATTCAGCCATAAACTTAGAAACTACAACTGAATAAAGAAAAGTCCACACAGGGTACGGTAGAAGTTCAAGAACCTATTCTAATGATTACATGATTTTTGGTTGTGCTCACAAAATTATTATATTCATAACTTTATTGAAGTGGGCATCTTGAGGAATTCAGCCCAGTCTGACATTTTTAACTGAAGGAAAATCCTGAACAAAATTTAAAAATAGACAGTAGATGCTAGTAGTGGTGCCAGCCTTTGGAGTCAATGAAGGGAGCACCTGAGTATATCTCATGGAATCTCTGCCTAGCGATAGGTAGATGACCTGTCAGGCAAGACAGGTAGATTCATTCAGAGTAAAACAGTCACTAACAGATGAGACTCCAGGTAAACCTCTGATAGACTCCAGATGCTGAAACAGGAATTACTGCCCAGTGTGACACTGAGGCACATAGTTCTTCCCAAACACACACACACACACACACACATACACACACATGCGCGCGCGCGTGTGCACATATAAACACAGCTCCACAGATACATACGTTGAATGCATCTGTTCTTCACATTCAGACATGCTACTAGCAATGATCTCCATGACTAAAATACCCAGTTACTCTTTTCCCTTCCTGTTTTCCTCCTTTCCTCCTTCCTTTCCTCTTTTTAAGAGAGAGAGAGAGTGAGAGAGAGAAAGAAAGAAAGAAAGAAAGGATCAATTTTTCTTTTTTCATCTGGTTTTCATTGCTCCAACACTCAGTTGTATATGTGCTGCTGGGGTTTGAACCTGGGTCCTCATGCATGCCAGGCAAGTGCCGTTAACACCGAGCCACAGCTCCAGGGTCCCTCTTTTCCTTCTTTGTCGTCTTCTCCTTCTTCCTCTTCCTTACCTTCCACATTGTTATTCATAATGACTGTGTTGCTTTAGGACAAAAGAAGCCTCCAGCAGACCCTCATCTGCTTGCAGCCCTGCTCTCTGCCTTTGCCCACCTCCAGAGGCCTCTGTGTGATTCAGACCACTCGGACTCCGTTGCTGATTGGTCTGTTATGGTTGCCTTGCTGCCCAGCAGGTTCCAACCAGGCTCCCTATTCCAGCCTTTTTTCCCACTTCAGCTCCTTACAGAGCAGTTCATGGCCTCATAGGAGGGCAGATCAGCATTAAACTGTAGTGTACACAAAAGGAGGTAGTCTAAGGGAGCATAAAAAAAGAGGAAAAATCACAGTGCGATTAAGACTATACTGATGAGCCAATGCAACTGTTTTCAACAAATTACCACTGCTTCTGACTATAATTAGCAGAATTTCTGATAGCCCACACGAGCACATGGGCATGAGTGTGTGTGCTTTATTTCCAATGGGTATAACCTGTTGACTTTTGAAAGACGAGAAGGTGGTTGCCATATTAGATGGAATGCTTGTGAAGTGTAAGCTTGAACAGTGACCAGCCTTACCCTGATTACTCTACACATTCCATCACCTTGTTCTTTTGCTGACTCCAGAGCAGTACCCTGAGAAACATGCTGGGCTACTATCTGATGAAGAACCCAGTTTGTTGCAATTCATTTCAATTCAATGGAGAAGTGAGAGTTTTTATTATTAGTCACTATTATAAATGTCTATTATTAAGTTGAAAGAATCCAGGAATATTAGTATACATGCAAATCCTTTTGAAGGCAAAGAAGTATTTTCTTCCATAAAATAGTCATAGTCGTGTGCACAGTAGGCCATGTGCTCTGTGTTCTGCCCAGTCAAAGCACTTGCTCACAATTCTCAAAGCTTCCATTGTCCCTAAGCTGGCAGAGCTGCAACTTGGAAGCTGGAGGGCCAGTGGACGCCAGCTACTGACTGACATCTGAATAATGCATAATGGGAAAGCACTTATGGCTGGGAACTTTAATGACATAACAGAAGATGGAACATGACCCTGGTTTCCTGTAATGTTTGCCAGATTCTGACCAGTTCAAAACACCTCTGATTTTTAAATCTAAGACAGACATAGGAACACTTTTAGATGCCTGGTATGTATTCTAACAGGTTTAAGCCCTATTCTTTTTCACCAGAATCTAAATTTTATAAAATACATGCCTGGTATCAAAGTCAATATTTGTGTACATATGTTAGTTTTAGGTTCTTACCTTTAAAAGCATTCATTTCTTTGTCAGACACTAAATTATTATATCATGTCACTAGTCTAATGAACAGCTTGTAAGTACAAGAAAATAAACAAAACAAAAAATAATCAAACTGGAATTTTCTTTTGCTCTATGTTCCAATCCTATATATAAGAAAGAGAGTTGCTAAGTGGTTCTCAGTAAGCATTTAAGACTCTGGCTCTTCCAATTTGGTAGGCAGGTTTTCTTTGCCCTAGTAGCTGACAACCCTTAGTCAGGAAAGACAATTCTCCCCACTTATAATATGTTTAGTAACTTGATGCTTATAGATTTGGCCTATCTGTAGTCTTTGAAGGTGAATGTGAGGGTATGTATGATTCAGCCAAAAATTGATTTTTCCAAAGCAAGCCTCTCTTGTGCTCTTCAGAGAGAGAGTATACAGCCTAGGAAGTCTAAGAATTAACCCTCATGTCCACAAGGATAGACAACTACACTTCATACCCCATGATAAGAAATAATGAAATGCAGTACAATATACGCACATCCAAGTTACCATCACCATCCTCAGGGACTGGTCATTAGAATATTCAACACGTTAAAATGATCTGATGGAATAGACTTCTATTCCCTATTAGTTCAAAAACACCTGGGGTCAGACAGAATGAGACTCCTGGGGTTTTAGTGCAGGGAGGCTTTTTACATTAAAGTTTGCTTTCACGCAGTACAAACAGACACCTAATAGCTGGTTTGATGCCCTGCCCAGGAAACTGATGGAGGAGAACAGCCACTTTCAGAGATGGCCACAGGGTCCAAAGGCTCCACATGGAGTTGGAGATTACTAGTAAAACTCGAGCAGTGGGAAGTTCCTTGGATAGTTTTAAGCATTGGTAAAATTAAGAATGGAAACCATGCAGCCATCCTTTATTTTTAAACTGGAAAAACAATGAGATGTATTTGGCAGTACTATAAAAGTTTCTTATTGTTTACTGTGTAGCAGTCAGTGAGCTGGCAAAGATTTTGGCACAAGTTTCCATTGAACAAATGACATGTTTATGCTGATTGTTAGCCAGAAGGGGCAGTTATAAATTTTTGAAATGTTATTCAGGTATTGGTGAAAAAGTCACAGATATTTGGATATGTGGATATATGGAAACTAAACTCAACAGCCTTCTCATACCTGACAAATATCATATTTGTGCACATAGGCTGTTAGATGATTCCATCAAAGTGGGCTTTATGAAATGATTCTCTGGCAAAAAACTAAATAAAATTACACGAGAGGAAAAAACACTGTGTTTCTTTAAAGTCTGAGCAGTTCTTAGTGAAGATTACATTAACATTTCTAAAATGCATGCTAATAATGCCAAAGAGCTAGTGGCAAATCTGTACTGATTCTAAAACCTTAGTAATATACAGTGACTACTTTATAATCCCTTGGCAGCTTCTTACTGCCCAGTATCACATTTCTTGGTCATGGTGTGCAATGGCCCATTGGCCTTAATTTCCTTTTTAACTTATTTACCATTCAATCTATCACTACTTATTTGTTATCCCTATATGAAGTTTCTTTAGAAGTACATGAGAATCAAAGCACAGATATCCTGTTTTGAAAAAGATCAGGATATTAATAAGGTTTGCATGTAAGTACTAACTACTGGAATAAAATAATTGGGGGGATAGTACATAAACTCAAGGGCTGAAAGATGTGGATCTCAATATAAGTTCTAATCGAGTTCAGAGAAAGGATACAAGAACTGAATAACTCCAGAGCAGTCAGTGCAGGTGAGGACCAGGGGCCACAAGTTGTACCTGGAAATACTTTATTAGCCAGTAAGAAGGAGGGAGAACCCATCAGAGGGTAGGAAAGAAACAGGCAATGAAGAGAAATTCAGATGACAGGAGGAATAGCTCCCTGACTGTAACAGAGGCTTTATGTTACCAAGCAGGAAAACTAAAGTTGGATAGGCAGGAAGGATTCAGATGATTATTGAATGCCAGCTGAATCCTTGCATGCAGGAAAATAAATGATGCACCCCTGCCTTACAACATCACAGACATTAAATGAATGTCTAAATATGGCTCACGGAAATCCATCCCCATGAAGCACCACCCTGACCTTCAGGGTTGTTGTACAAACTACAGAATTGTAGTGCTCAAGTAATTCCTTTCTGGGGAAAAGGACTATTTCCTGACATGAACAGCCATACCACCTGGTCCCTAGAGCACTTGTCATTATCTGTCATTGTCCCAAACAGGGCCAGAAGTATACCATCCCATTGCATTTGTGGCCACAAAACTTAGAGCTATAGAATCCTAGAGCCCTGGGTGAAATGCAGTCCAGCAGAAATAAATACCTTATGTGGTCACCTCAGCTAGGGGAAGTAGAGGATGACTCTTCAGAGATTTATTGCCCCCAAAAGTAAGCTATATGATTCTTGTTGCAAGAGTTTATCATACATTATGTACATGACATAAACTTACACTCTCAACCTGTCATGTACAAATTTTACCTTGTTAAAGATAAGTATACAAATTTTATACTTAAAAAACTGTTAGACATACTAATATGCCTACTATAACTAGCATCTACATTTCAAAAGCATATCTGAAATATTTCTAAAATTCATATATAATGTAACAGCGATATTTCTTTCAATTTTTTTTTACTTTATCAGGGTTGAAAGGATTATATCTCATTTTTTCCATGACAATTTATGATGTGTCAAATAAAACCCAAGTTCCTTCTCATCTTGGTTTCATGACTGTGCCAGGATAAAGAGCTGTTACGTGATTCTCCCTTTTATTCCATTCTCTGTCATCCAGAAGGCCATTAAGAACATTTTTCTATCTAAAATTATTCATTCTGATAGCTAAAACACTGTAAAGTAAAAATAGTAGGGGGAAGATGAGGGTCAGTAGGAATTTCCTCAAAGAGATAATTGAACTTGACCTTGAATGATGAATGGAATTTGATGTGGTGGAAATGGGCATAACAGAGGGAACATTTTATACCAACACATACAATTATGAGAAAGGGTGATACCATAGCAAATCCAACTCTGTCGGTGTGCCTGGATACTGAGCAAGTTGAGGGTGGAAAATGTGGTCAGAAAGATTGCTGGAGATCAAAATATCAAGGACTCTTATGCCATGCGAAAGCAAATAATTCACTCATTCATTCATTCATTTGTTCTTTTGAAAAAGTGTATGGCCAAGGTGTAAGGGAGGAAGTAAGGAAAAGAAAATTCAGTCTTTTTTACTTTAAAAATTGTTTTGAGTCACAGGGGATGTAGTTTAGTTGTAGAACACTCCCCTACAACTAATGAGGCCCCGGGATGGATCCACAGCACTGGAGGGTCAGGGGAAACTATTGTTGTGATTCTCCCATCCACAAGGCCTAGGAGAGTACCTGCACTCTGTACCAGCAAAATTGTGTACACCAATGTGCCCTGATTACCATTTCAGGCTCTCAGTAGGAGGAAAGCCAACTTCTGATTGGCAGCATGTCTTTGATATGAAATCCTAAATCTGCTTGCATACATTCCCCTGTCTTAATGACCCCGTGCTGACTTTACATATTTGTCTTTCCTGTGTTGGGCTTAAATAGAGAGCACAGACACATTCTTTTCCCAGTGCAATATTCTGTATTTTATATATTCCATTGGTACATTGCCCCTGAAGTTTAAATCCATACAATACTGTCATCTCTGAAGCTGTGCCCCTCCTATTGGGCTCTGCCAAGTCAGACAGAATTGCTGGATATGTAGAAGAGAAAAGCAGGAGGAATGGGGAGAAGGAGGGCTCTAGTGGGGTTTTCTGCCCCTCTTCCCTTCACCAACAAGGACACTGGTCATTACTCCACAGTATTAAATCCTCTATTATCTATTTCTAGATCCTTCAAGAGTGAAAGAATCCCAGCAGACACAAGATAAACAGTAGGTGTCTGACAAACTTAAGAAAACTTCAATCTTAATATAAAGCTGCTTCTGGCAAGAAACAACATACAAAATATACACTTACAAATGAGCGAGAGAATTCTGACTAGAACTGAATAAATACTGAGAGGCTTACAGCAGCAGACAGAAGGAAGGGAAAGCAATTTTCTGGTACCCAAATGGGCACAAATCAACTGGAACTTGAGCAATGAGGATGCTTCTGTATATCAGGAGCAATAAAGGGAAGAGGAAGTATAGAAGAGGAAGTATAACCTTAGAAGCAGAGACTAGATTTGCACATGGCTCTCCATTTGTACAACGAACTGTAGACAAAGCAGACTGTCAAATACTCAGAGTCCCACAGTGCCTTATATCTGCATGCATGGCACATATGCAGAGATAACATAATTTCCACTAAATTGCTTTATAGATAGACATCTACTTTGCTGCCCTATAAGGATGATACCTTATATTATACACAGACCACTGGCAACCAGGTGGTGAAGGAACTTCCCTCAACTCAATTAAAAATTCATGAAAGAAATAATATTTTTTAAAATAGAAAAAAACAAGTCTATCAATTTAAATCAGATATAGAGTACATTCCTTTGTAATATCTAATCACTTCCCTACATGCCCTAAAATATATCATATATTATTAATTATTACCATTAACTAAAGTTCATTGTCTATGGCTGAGTGAAGTGGTACTAATATTAAGGTAGCACGTAAGGCCCAATTCTTTAATATGAATTTTGTAATCTGAGAATAAAATTTGCTTGTGACAAATTATTAAATATTTTCTATTTTTAGTACCTCCTGGAAATATTTAAATATACTCGCATACTTATTAACATTCTACTCAGCAATATTTGAATACTGATCTTCTTGGAACTGCACACTCCAGGAATGGGGTACTATCCATATGTGAAAGGAACTGTGTGCTCATATTAAAGATCTAAGTCATAAGTTCATCTACTTGTACTATGTGTATATCAGAGCCAGTGAAGACTGCTGCAGAAAAAAGGCTACTATGACCACAGATCTGAAGGGGATAATCAAAACTGTCTATCACCTGTGAAGAACAGTGAAGGATGTGAAATTTTAGCCTACTCTACTTGCAAAGTTAACCTGCCACTGTTTCATGGAAGCCAGCAGAGGATATGAAAGTTTGGGGTCAGAGATCAAGTACTTTGTATTATAACAAAAGCAGTAGTCAGAGTGCTAAGCATTTGTTCTGGTTCCCTGAGTCCCATTTCTCTCCCATCAATATGGAAATGACCAGGTGAAACAGGCACATACAAGGGACTGCATTGTAGAATAGGAACCATGTGCTTAGGAACCTGAATATTTTATAATGGGCAGCAAGCCTGTCTGATCTTTGCTCCAGAGGGATGTGTTATCTTTATTGTACTTAACAGCCAATGCATTTGTTCCCTTGCTATGGAGGACAACATTACATTTCTCAAAGCTCTTTACTATACAGCATCAAAAGAAGAGTCAGAAATTCTGATTTAAGATGAGCAGAAATGCAAAAAGATTCATAAACTGTCTCCCAAAACTGTCCTGATCTGTATTGTGTTTAGTTTCATCACTCTCTTAAATGACCATTTCTGCCTGTCCATTTAAACATCCTAGTCACCAACCCCAAGTGTCCTACTGCATACCCTTAGGTTTCTTCTACTTTACTTCTGCCCCTTCCCAATTTCTTTTTGCCAGCTTTTTTCCCCACCTCTAGGCTCATTTGTAAATGTCAGAGTGCCCTTGGGCTCTGTCCTGGGCTCCTTTTCCTTTCCTGTTTATATATATGTACTATCTATGTGATCTCACATAAATCCTTTAGCTTTAAAGACTAGCCTTGTGTTATAGGCTCACGAAATTCATCTCCCTTTTGTATTTCTCCCATGAACTAAAAACTTATATAACAAAATGCCCACATGGCATTTCCACTTAAATATCTAATAGACATCTCAAAATATGAATATGACCAATAAAAAAGAATATTTGTCTCCCAAATCTACTCTTTTCTTCATATTACCTATCTTAGTAAATGCCAACACCATTTACTTAGTTACTTCGCCTGAAAATTTTAGAGTTAGCCTTTAATTCTGTGTTTTCTTTGTCCTCTCCCATATGCCAACTCCTTAGCACATCTCTAGTCTTCTATCTATAAAACATGTTCAGAATACACTTTGAATCTCCACCATCAGTGTCCTAGACCAAGTCACCATTGCTTTCCACCAGAATCCCTAAAACAGCCTTTTAAAAATTTGTTGTATATTTTTATTGGTTCTTTTTTAGATATACATGACATTAGAATATATCATGACATAATTATAAAAGCATGGATTGTAGATTTTTCAAATTCAGGCCTCAGTATTTCCCTTTCCCTTTCCTTTCTCCCTCCCCTTGTTCATTTTAGTTACACATGACAAAATATATGATGACATAATTATAAAAGCATGTAATGTAACTAATTCCAATTCAGTACCCAGTACTGTCCCTTCACCGCTCTTCCTCCTACTTCTGTTTTTGATAGATAAACATGACAATAAAATAACCAATGATATAATTATAAAAGTATGGTTCATAACTTATTTCAATTCCATTCCCAGTATTTCTCCCTGTCCTATTCTCTTTCCTCTACTCTACTGATCTTTCTATTATTTACTGATAGTTTTTTTTTAATTTAGTGACTTGATGGACATGTTGATGCAATTCACCATGTCAAATTTACATATGAACATAGGAAAGTTAAGTCTGATTCACTCCAGGAACTTTCCCTATCTTATCCCTTCTTCTTCCATTTCCTTCCTAAAATAGTCTTTTAACTAGTCTCTCCTGTTTTCTATCATGTTATATATGTTCCATTTTCTACACAGAAGCCAGATGATCTTTTTTAAAAAGTAATTCAAAATTATATTGTCCTCTAGAATATGCCTCCAATGTATTCTGTCCCCTTAGAGAATTAAATATGAACTTGTCAGTCTGGTTATAAAGACCCTTATGATTTGGCTCTGCCTCCCTCACTGTCCTCATCTTGTACCAGGTTTCTTCACACTCCTTATCCTCCAGCCTGTGGCTATTCAAGAAAATGAAAGAAGCTTACATCAGTCTCACGGTTACCATGCTAAATATTTGCCATACCTGAAATTCTTGCACTCTGACTCTTGCATGGGTGGCTGTTTATGGTCAGCCAGGTCTCATTTTCAGAGTTATTTCATTCATGAATACCCAATCTACAATCATCATCCACTTATTCTCATGTTCCACCACCATAATTTAATTATATGAGTAATACTCATCAGTATCTGGTATTTCATTATGAACTTAGTCTCTCATAAATATGAATTTCCGAGAACAATGATATCTTATATGTGTCTTGATCATTTTGGCACCTCCAGTGTCTAAGAAGCACATGGAACAATCAATGCTTCTTCAATAAGTGGATGGATGAATGAATGAGTGAAAAAATAACATCTGTGAGAACTACCAGTGTAGGGGCCATTGATGAACAGAAATATTAAAACAATATATTTTTTATTATTTTTTGGCGTAGTCTGATGGACTCATGGACATAAAAGGCATTTATTTAGTCATCTGAAAACCATAATTTCAAGATGAATTACTTGTATTTTAAGGTACAGAGATTTTTAAAAAATCACCTTCAGGTAAGTATAAGTTTATCAGCTCCCTAATACATAAGCATTTATATTAAAACTTAAGTAACATTTTTACTTTGTTGTCATTTAATTAATTTTCAAAAATGTTTTTAGTGTCTTTTATGTGTAGTCAGTATTTAATACTTAAAAGGCAAGCAATGCGCAGAGCAGAAAAGCACAAGAACCTAAAGGCAAACTAAACAAGTGGAATTGTATCAAACTAATAAGCTTCGGAACAGCAAAGGAAACAGTCAGTTGAGTGAGGAGAAAATCTACTGAGTGGGAGAAAATATTTGCCAACTCTTCTCCTGACAAAGGATTAATATCCATATTATCTAAAGACTCAAAAATACCTCAACAACAAAAACAAATAATCCAATTAAAAATAAACAAATGATGTGAAGAAAATTTCTTAAAAGAATACAAAATGCCAGCAAATATATGAAAAAAAATGTTCAATATCATTAGTCATCAGGAAAATGCATATCAAAACACAATGATATAACATTTCACCCAACTGAGAATGGACTTTAGTCTATTTGTTAAACAACACATAATAAACGTTGGATAAGATGTAGAGAAAAAGCACCTCTCAGACACTGCTGTTGGAAATAGGAATTAGAACAGCCATGTTTACTGCAGCACTATTCATATGGCTAAGATATGGAATCTACTTAGGTGTCTATCTGGGAATGAGTGCATATAGAAAATGCCACACACAAATATTATTCAGATATAAAAGGTAGAAATCCTGCATTTTAAGCAAAATGGATGAAACTGGAAGACAGTATGTTAAGTGAAATAAGCAAAACACAGAAAATCAAGCCAAATACTGCATACTCTGTTATATTTGGAACCTACAAGAAAAGTCAATTTGAATGTAGAATAGCAGTTTTCTACAAGCTAAGAAGGGCAGGAGGTGACATAGGGGGAGTGGATAAGGGGCATCAAAATACAGATCAAAGGAATAAGTTTTGATCCTCAGCATAGTGGATTGACTATTATTCACAATAACCTATTATATTTTATAAAGTACTAGAAGAGAGGAGCTTGAATACTCTAAACACAAAGTAATGATAGTTAAAAATGCTGATTACCATGATTTGATCACTATGTTATATACATACACTGTAGTTCATGCAAAACCAAATCCATTACATGTTAATAAAATATTTAAAATATCTAAAATAAATAAATTCTCAGTGGGATAGTTCTAATATCTCCAGAAAAAATCCTCTATGAGTATATTTCAAGGACTTTCAATAATTTTCTATCTAAGGATTATTTATAATTATGATAAAAATGTGATATAATAAAATTATCACAATTTAATTTGACAAATCCTCATCTACCACTGCATTGCCTTGAGAAAAACTTTTAATAGCCTGCTTGCTCAATTTCTTAATCAGGAAAACATACTAGTAAAATAAACATCATTTTCAAACTGACAGGAGATGCTATAATAATGTGAAATCCCTGGGTCTTTTCATAAATCTATTTTTATATAAAACAATGATGAGATGTATGATAAAACACACAAAATGATATCTTCTGAATTATGTCATGGATGTCTATTATTATCTCTTGAGGAAGGAATGAAAGTATTTCTTGTGGAAGCAACACTAAGGTATCCAAACTAATAGCTATTTGAATTGCATAAATGAAAAGCTGTCTCTACTCACAAGTGAGGATCTTTTGAACCACATGATCCTGTTGCTTCCTTATAATATCTTGTAGAGCCCTAGTGAAACATAAGGGGAACAAATAATCTTGAAATTGGCCATTATGGGAATATTTACACCACAGAATTTGACAAACATTATAACTCAGGGTATTCCCCACCCCCATTCTTACTGCACTCCCCCCTGCAACTCTTGAAGAGCTGGTTGTTAAACCAACACACCACTGATTCTAAGTCACAGATGCTTCCACATGTTCTTTCTCTTCTCACTGTAATAAAAAAGTGCTCACATTCCAGGTAACCCCTGGGGTAAAGATATTGGAATGAATCTGCAGACAAGTCTGAATCTGACAGGTGTTCTGAGATGGAATCCAGCTAGTGAAATCACATACCATCAATGAAACTTCCTAGCTCGTAGAACAGTTTCTTCATTGAGAAGAGAGCAGAAGAGAAAGAAACAGGTGAGAGAGAGAGAGAGAGAGAGAGAGAGAGAGAGAGATTTCTTCTGTAAAATAACCTATTTCTCACTTATACATCCTCGAATCTGACAGTATTATAAGCCTGTAAAACTACTTTAACTACAGAGATGGATGATTGAATTGCATTCCTGTTAATTAAAATAAAAGATAGTTTTAAATGAAAATAAGAAACAAATTCTCTATTTGAAAGTGCTCTGGTGCATAGATTTGAATATTACCCTCATAAAGACAGCATTTTTTGTTAATAGCAAAGCAGTAAACACAACATTATCTCTGACGGGAACTTCTATCCATTCACACACAAACACCATAATTTACTATGAAGAGCTTCTTCCATACACCCATTAGCCAGAGAATTGGGACAGAACTTCATGGCTAGAAAACAAAAAGCAAATCTAAATATTTATTATTTTAAAATTACAGCCCCACTTAAGTGTACGGCCAGAATAAATCTGTCACTTCGTATTTCTTCCGCATCTGCCAATGCTGGAGAACATTCTTTCCTCTGTTTTTCTGCGTTTCCATTTATGAGAAGGTATCAGTGTGACATGCTAATCTCGCACCATTCTAATAGTATGGTGTGAAGAAAAGAGAGCTCAGCCTCAGGAAGCAGGAAGTCCACAAGCTGAGTTGGGATGTTGTCTATTTCACTAGCTGGCCAGGGAGGCTCTTGGTCTGAGACCTTATCCAGCAATAGAAAGCCCTAACGCTGCCTCCCAAGGTCATCTTGGAAACAACACATGCGGAAGAGGCACTCACAATCCATCAGGAGCCTTCTACCACAGCCTTCCACCACTCTCTTTCTTCTTTATTTCTTTTCACAAACAAGGGAGCAATCCTTTGACTTCTTATGACAAGAAAAGAATGGCTGCAGTCTAACCACCCAAAATGCCCAAATCACCCGCAAGAATAATCTGATTTTAATATTATTATTCAACGTGCAGCTGGTTGTTCTCAAAACCCTGAACCAAAAAACAAACAAACAAACAAACAAACAAAAAAAAACAAATGAATCCAAAGTCCACAAAACCAAAACAGACACACATACACACACATACACACACACACACACACACACAGAACTCTGCCTTTTAAATTTCCCTTTCAGGGCCTATTAAGCATTGCATTTGTATGTGTTTTCTTTTCCACAATAGGAAAAAAATTCAGAAGCCTTTTTAATAAGACAGCTACAGAATAATGAAGTTTAGAGCTCACAGTGACAGCCTCAGTAATAATGCACAAAGAAGACAGTCATCATTCTATAACTGTCCCTAGCACCCAGGATGCTCATTTGGTGCTGCATCAACATTTAAATTCTTCTCTCCAATACCCATGCGAATAAGACAATGATAGTAACAGCTACAAAGGTTTTGATATAAATGCCACACACCTTTTATTTACTTCCATTCATTTCTCCTGGGGACTTTACATACTTCTCTCATACTAGGGGACCTGGCCTTAGAATAAATGAAAATATAATTAGCCACAGGTTTGCATAACCACCAGTATGGATATAGATGTCTCATTATAGTGACAGATTCGGCAGAACTGGAGATTCTTTTCTGAAACTCTTTTCATGAGGCTTGAGTGCTTGCTGGATATTAGACTTTATGGATACTTTACACAACACTGAGATTAAAAATGTAGCTTGTTGCCCTGCAGCTTTGGGAAGGTAAATTAGGAGAACAGGTGCTTTTGCTAGAATAGAACATGAATAGATAAAAATGAAGTCTGTTTTTGTTTATTCCCAATTTCCAGTTGTTTAAGGATCTCTATATTTATGCCTTCAAAAATGAGAGTATAACTGCATTTCATAAGCACATTTTATTTTTCAAGATATGAATATTTCATAACTGGAACCATGTCCAGCAAATACACATCAACTTCATCAAGGCAGAAATTTTTGATAACAAATGAATCTAGAAATTAAAATAGTGCTAGCACCTTATATAGAATTCAGCAAATTTATGAATTAGCCACTTTCTTTGCTATATAGAGTTTTAGCATCTCTGCCTTTTGTCATATAGTGGTGTGCAAGCAGGCACACAAGTGCGCACACACATATACACACACACAAACACACATAGGATAATACATGTTAAAGGGCTCCAATTTAGACTTTGGCAACAGGAATGCAATCTGCCAACTTCTCTGAAGCAACACAGTGACCTGAAGCCCATCCTCCTTCAACCTTTTTCCCTCTCTCAAAGTCTTCTCCATTTCTACAACTGAAAATTTATCCAGTCACAAACATTTAGCAAAAGTAGGGAAAAGATAAGGCTGGCATTTGTCTAAATTAATCTGAAACTCTGAGTTATAGGACCCAAAGAAGTGGATTTTGAAAAAGTGCATTGGTCAGCTATTAACCTATAATCCTTTCTGTGAAATAAGGTTTCACATTCTCTAAAATATGTTTCAGCAAAGTTACTTTACAAAGTATAGATTCCTACTCATAGGGGTCTGAAAGATTACTCACTCCTGGCTTCATTCAGGGATTGCTTTAGTCTTTTTGAACTTGAAATAAGGCAAACATGGACTTTTGGGGTAGTACCTGGAGCCAAATGTTGACTCCAATATTACCACAAATTAAAATGAACATTAGAGAGCAGGAGTAATGTACTTAATAGTTTACCAAATGAGCCACTTTCAAAATTTTTTAATTAAAACAAAACTAAATTTCTATCTTGATCTGTTTGACCAAATATTAATTAGTAAAAATGTACTTTACCTCAGATTTTTTGTGAGATATTTTACTTGCTTTCAGCATTGCTACATACTACAAGTTAGGGAACAATTTAGAATATATTTTGCTTTTTTAAAATCTAATTTTGCATTTCATAATTGGAGGCTTAGGAAAAGACAAAGTATATATGAATGATTTGAAATAAAAGGATAATAAAAGAAGATGACAAGCATGATGGAAAGGAAGTTGATAAACAAGAGAATATCTAATGCAGAGATCTCCTTAATGTGGATATCTGTTAAAAGATCTCTTTCCAAGATGACTAAAACAGCTACTATCCTTAGACTTCTTAAATGTTAAATGATAGAAGCTCAGAGTTCATGTGGTGATAGATTATCATTAGTTAGTATTCTGCACATTGGCAAAGAAATAATTTCTTGCCATTCAAAAATTTCCACTGAACTCTGTACCGCCATGTTTGGCAGAATGGCCATTTTAATTATGTTGATTCTGCCTATCCAAGAACATGGGATATCTTTCCATCATCTCAGGTCTTCTTCAATTTCTTTCCTCAGTGTTCTATAATGTTTATTGTAGAGGTCTTTTACTTTCTTTGTTAGATTAATGTCCAAGTATTTCATTTTTTGAGGTTATTTTGAATGGGATGGTTT
>PVKS010022102.1:0-34223 GCA_004027875.1 Aplodontia rufa | reverse complement strand
CCAACCCCCCTTCCCAGGCCCCGCCCCTGAACAGCCACACCCTCCAGCCCCCACCACCACCACCCGTCCCGCCCCGTCGTAGCCCCGCCCCCGGCACCGGTCCCGCCTCCACGCCAGCGAGGTCAGGTGCCGGCAGCTCAACTCGGGGCCCCAGAACGCTGCCCCTTCTCTCCTGGTGGGGACCGGGGTGGACCACGCCGGCTAAGGAGACGCGAGGCGGCTCTCAGGTGGGCGCCGGGCCGAGTCGGGGCTAAGCTGACCTCTGGGGCCTGTTGTGGCCAGGCGGAGTGATTTTCGCCCTCGGACATCGGACAGTCAGGGGTTCCAAGGCCGCTGCCCTCCGGTCGTACACCTGCACTCCTGGAGGTAAGGGGTCAGCCCTGGCCCCTCAGGCTTCCTGTCTCCTCAACTGTCTGGGCGACTGAGCTCCTAGGAACCAGGGCTGCAAGAGGAGAGCAAGGCCACCAAAAGGCTGGGACCAGGTGCTGTGGGCAGAGAGTGGGATCCACCATGGGGATATGTGGTCAGACTGAGTGGCTGCGTTGGCACCTCACCCTGCAACTCAGCAATTCTAGTGGCCCTTGTACCCAGCCTGCCCCTGGGGCCATTGGGCTGTTTACTTTAGTAGCAGAGGTGTGGACTGCAGGGCAGGGACCTGAGTGGACAGGCCCTCAGAAGCTCACCCTGCCCCTCTTGTGATCCAGGGAATTGGCATGGAGTCTGAGAATAGCCCCCTTACCACACACGTGCTAGACACTGCCTCTGGACTCCCAGCCCGCGGCCTCTGCCTCCATTTGTCTCGGCTTGAGGACCTCAGCCAGCAGTGGACAGAGCTGAGGAAAAGGTAGGAGGCTGGCCTTGGGGCTGGGAGGGAATCCAGAGCATCTGCTCCCCCAGCTCCAGCCCTTGCTGAGCCCCACCCTGGGACAGATCTCTGACAGCCAAGGAATGCAGCCTTGGAGGCCCACAGGTTCACAGTATGGCCCCTCCCTACTGACTGAGCCTCAGTTTCCTCATGTGAAAGCACAGAGACCCAGAAGGTGGCTGTTTCCTCAGGTGTGAGCTTCCTGGGACGGTGCCTTAGGGTGTGCTGGGGTGGGAGCTGCCCATGCCCGTGGCCTGCAAGTGCTAGTAAGGCCTGCAATGGCCTCTGAAAGGCTGTATACATGGTACAGGCAGTGTGCTTAATTCCTGCTCTCTTTATTCTGCGTACATTACCCTGTTACAGATGGGAAGACTGAGGCAGGATGAGGTGAAAGCCAGGCCTGTGTTCCGCAGCTTGGATGTGCACACAGGCTTTGCTGGGGAGGGGGTGCTTCCAGTCTCAGATGTTACATAGCACACTCTAGCCATGAGCAGGTCCATCTGGAGGAAGGCAGGCCCCCTTCCAGTCTGGAAGGACTGGGGAGCAGGATGGGAAGGTGGGGCCAAAATTGTTGTCAATAGACCGTGGGAGATTTTTCCCCCTTTTTGCTTCTCTGTTGGTTTCCTAAATAGTCAGTGTAGTGTCCCTAGATACTGTCCCACTATCTCTGCTCACCCACATCTGCATCAGGCCGTGGGGAGTGTCTGAGGCCCCTGAAGGTAGGTGCAGACCCAGGAAAGCTAGGGTAGAATGCCTTCTGTTCTGATCTCTACAGCCCCATCGTCTCCCCAGCTACACAGACTCAGATGGCCGATGCCCTGGGCTCCTGAGGCCAGGCCAGATGAAGCCGGGCACCTACAAGCTGTCCTTCGATACTGAGGGCTACTGGAAGGAGCGGGGGCAGGAAAGCTTCTACCCATATGTAGAGGTGAGTGCTGTGGTGGGTGGAGAGGGTAGGGGCTTCCCCTGACTCACTTACCTGCAGGCCAAGTCCTTGGCCAGACTTCATCTGGCAGACTGGTCCCACCTCTCCCAGGGAGGTGGCAGGCATGTGAGCTCAGCTACTTTGAACTCCCAGAAGAAAGGGGTCCTGGGACTTGAGGCATCATGAGACTTCATGGAGACATGCCCATCTATGAGCTGCCCCCGGGTCAGGCTTGGGGAGGGCAAGCTGGGGGTGACTCATCCCCTTTATAGACAGGTTTTCATCTGTGCCCAGATTCCAGCTCTCTGGGCCTTGCCCTACTGCCTCCCCCTTCACCTGGAGCCACAGAAAGCACCTGGCCTTCAGGTCCAGCATGCCAGGGGAGGATACACCCCATCCTCATCCCTCAAGAAGATTCCAGTCCACCACTGGGCTGCCTGACCACTGGGCTGCTTTCCCAGGGAGCACTGGGACCAGGCAGCTAATGTCTTCTAGTACATTCTCTGCTTCTCTCAGGTTGTGTTCACCATCACAAAGGAGACTCAGAAGTTCCACGTGCCGCTGCTGCTGAGCCCATGGTCCTACACCACCTACCGAGGGAGTTAGCTGAGCCTGCTGAGAGGGGCTAAGCTGTCCACCAACCCTCAACAGTCACCACTTCCTTGAGGAGGTTCTGGGTTCCTTCTGGAGTTCCCCAGTGGGCAGCTTGGACTCACCTAGGTCAACAACCACGCCTGCAGAGCTGTTACAACACTGGGACAGGAGCAGTTCGTGGGCAGCCAGAGCTGTGCTACTTCCTTGGTTCTCAGGTGAGCAAGGGTCTCTCACAGAACACACTGCTGAGGTTGGAGACTGGACTCTGTGGGATAGATGTGGCATAAGCTGCACGTACACCCTGGGAAAGCAGCAGCCTGGAATGCCCTGGGCTGAGTCCTGACATTGGAAGGAAAATCCACCCCTGCCTCAGCAAGGAGAAAGAAAAGAGAGAGTTTTTATATTTTAACTTCTCTTTGCCAGCAAGATCTTTGCAACAAGCTTTTTGCAGTTTGAAACTTCCTGCATATGCTAGGGTTTGCATTTAACTTGTGCAAGGGACTTTTCACAAGGCAGCTTTCTGTCCAAAAGTTAATATTTCCATTTTACTGGTAAACCAAGTAATGTGTAACCTTTAGCTGTTAACCAATCAATATGTAACAAGAACTAAGTGTTTTGTAACCTCAGAGACCCCCTCCCTTCGGGGTCCAGCCTTTATGGCATTAGCCCTCTGGACTTACTGCAGCATAAATAAATTTGCTTCCTGAATAATATTCCTCCAGTGTTCTTGCTTTGTCTTGCTGATGGTTTTCCCCCAGGGAGCCAGGCAAGAGAACACAAAGAAAACATGGGAAGACCTTCACTTGCTGATGTTAAAATCTAAAAATGAAAAACTTGCTGCTCTCGTGTGCTAGTGGTGCCTGGCTGGCTCTGTGGGTGGAGGGTGGCTATGTTGGGGGACCCACAAGTTCCACAGGGCCCTAGCCCAGTGTCTGCCCAATCATCACCATATCTGGGGCTTGAAGGCCACACTGTCCAAGGCGACCTTGAAGGTCAGCTTGCTTCACTTCGTATGTGCACAACAGACAATTGTAGGCCTGTGGGGCATCAGGGAGAAGTGAGGAGTTGACCTGGGCCAGCAAAGTGCAAGCAGAGCACCTGGCTCAGTCCCACTGTTGAGGGACATTGGGAACAGAGCCCAGATCTCTCAGGCAATCCAGGGTGCAGGCACCAAGTTGACATGCCCTCACCTACCCAGACCTAAGCTCTGCTCCCGGGAAGCGGGGGGGAGGATCTGTCTGTGGTCACTCTGTGCCAGCCCTTGTATAACCCTTTGTATGCAGGTTTGATACACAAAGGGGCACTGAGGCAGAGGGACAAACTCAAGCAGAACTGTGTGGGCTCCCAGCCCTGCACCAGGCATGTCTCAGTGAGGGTCATCGTCCCCCTCCCTCCCTTGTTAACAGCATCTACTCCCTATTCCCAGTGGGCACAGCACCCTGCGACCCCCCAGCAACTCTGCATCTTCACCAGGGGCAGGGGCTGCCTGAGGATGGATCCTGGTCAGTCATCATCTGTCCCAAGAGACATGGCCTAGGAGACAGCACTGGTGGGAACACCACAGACAGGTGCCCTCCCAACCACCATGTGAGGGTGCTCCCCAGGCAGTTCAGCGAGGCTCACCGCAGTGTCACAGCTTCTGCTCAGGGTGGCTCAGGGCAGTGGGAGGGGGTGAGTGTGGAGCAGCCCAGGCTGGAGAGTTTGCAGTCGTGGTTAGGTGCCTGGAACAGAGCTGATCCTTTGGGCCTAGAGTTTTGTGGGGACCAGAAGCCACCTTAGAAAAGCTGCCTGTGGTGCTTCTCAGGACAAAAAGACCTCCACAGACAGAGAGGAACCCTCAAGCCCCTGCCCCATGCCTGCCTCTCCACAACAAGCTCAGCACCAACAGCAGACACAGGTGCCCCTGCTGGAAAGGCCTTCCCCTGGATGAGCTGGCCTCCAGAACTAACTCAGGAGCAGCAGCAGTGTCTATTTTCAAGGGCACCAGAGCAGCCACACCTGGCTCCTAGAGGCCAGCCACCATCACCCTGTGGCTGGGATTCCAGCATCAGCCAAAACGCCTTGTCCTGTATCAGCTGTTCCTTCTGCGGCTCCCCCCGCCAGGTGAGGGCAACAGAGGGACCTGCCCAGTGCTAGAGGAGCTGGAAGGTTCTGTGGGAGGAGGCAGCCTCCTGATTCTTCAGCTGGCTCACTGTCTTCTGCCTCCCCAGACGGCTGCTGCTGTCCCCACCCATGCCCGGACAGTCCTAGCAGAGCAGTGCCACAGGAACAAGTGAATATTTTGTGTTCCCTTTAGATCTCCCTCCCCTGATACTCACAAAGGCAGCAAGGCCAGCTGGGTCCCCAGCACCCACAGCCCTCCCTACACATTCCCCATCACTGACTGTCTAAGCCCTGCACATGCATCCCAGTCCCACAGCCACCCTGGGGCCTGCGTCTGGGCCTGTCTTCAAGTGACTGAGGGACAGGCCTACAGGTTCCAAGAGCAGCTTTTCCACTCCCCATCAAGCCTGCTCTCCATGGCCCTGGGCCTCTTAAAGAGGCAGCCCAGGTTTCTGCCTCTGAAAGCTGCGTGGACTGAGCAACAGGAAGAGGACCTCCAGCTTTCAAAGCCAGCCAGGGATTACGCCTCGCAATCCTGGATGAACCACTGCTCCATGCCTCACTGCTGGTCCCACAGCTCTCCCTGGGTAACTTTCAAATGTGCTGTTGGGCACTGGAGAGAAAACAGGAAGTGCTGCACAGCAAGCATTCAGGATCACAGGCATCCATGTGCCACAGGCTCCTGGCAGAAGGAAAGCCAGCAATGATGGCTGGAAGACTAGCAGGTTGTTTTATGGATAAACAGCAGATTTGCAGTCTTAACTTACTCTGCATTTTCTAGGACAGCAATGTGCACTTGGTTCAGGACTCCACCATGCCATTCTCCACAAAGAAAACCCTGTGTGGCCGTGGGGCAGCACCTACTGAGTGCTGCCTGTGTGCCCTGCTTCAGCATGCTGCATGTCACCGCTCCCGGCTGCAGCGTGGGATATACCCACCTTGCTTTCCATGTGGGTGTCTACGGATCACATGACTTATGGATTTCAGCTGAGAGTAGCAGAGGGCATTATCAAATATTCTTATACAAAAGGTATTGGGTGTGGGGTCACTGAGAGCTGGGTTTGGCAGCACATGCCAAGGACAGATCACCTTGAGGGCACTGCTAAGGGTCAGGCTATGGGGCGTGAGGTTATTGCAGTCATTCTTGACATCTGTGAGGACCTCCCCAAGGCACTGCATCAGCATATTGAACCGCTGTCCTTCCTCTCCTCCACCTTGTGGGTCATTCTCCACAGGTCAATCACATTCTTGAACATCTTCATCTTATCTTACTTGACCTCCATTTCTGAAAGGTGGCAGCACACACAGCATTCTAGCAGAGAAAGAACAAGTGCCCTGTGGCTACAAGAATAGATAGAACTTATCAACAGGCCAACAGCCCCCATCATGGAGACCAAAGGCTGTGCAAGCTCTGCCAAACCAGGGTGGGCCTCCGTCAGAGTTTTGCTGATGGTGCTCAAGGGTGACATATTCATCTCTTTGTTTTTTATTTTCAGTGCTGGAACCTGAACCCAGAGGCACTTTGCCACTAAGCTACATCCCCAGTCCTTTCTTTTTTTTATTTAGAGACAGAGTCTTACTAAGTTGTTGAAACCAGCCTTCAACTTGTGATCCTGCTGCTTCAGCCTCCAAGTTGCTGGAATTACAGGTGTGTGCCACCACACCTGGCTATGGGTGACATATGCACTACATGGGCCACTGCTGGCCTTCCTTTGCTAGTGACAGGCAATGCCTGCACTGGGACTCCCAACACTTACTGTCAGCAGATCCCAGTAGGTGTTAACCATAGCCTGTGTGGCGGTCCAGCCTCAGACTACAGGGCTTCATTAGTAGCCCATTAGACTTCTGAAACTGGAGCTTTCTCAGGTCAGGAGACTGAATAACTCCTGCCTGTTATTCACTAGCAATTTTGTACAGGAGTGGGAAAGTGTGTGGCAATCACAACCCCAAAACTCACATAAGGTTTTTGGGGATTCTGAGTGGACCATTGGGTTTAGGAAAGTCCAACTCTTTCTTTCTTTGCATGTGGGCTGTTTTAAAATGGTTTATCTGTAGTAAGTGAATAAGTTCAGGAAGCAAATTACTTTGTGATAGAGGGGGTCTAACATCATTAATGTGCAAGCCTTAATTAAGTCGTGCCATCCTGGTGATATCCTGTGTGTGTCTGCACAGATGAGAGAGGAAGGGCTTTGTCCCCTTCCCCGACTCTGGGGGAAGTCTGCTCTTTTCCCTATGCTTTACTTTCTATGCTTTCTATAATAAAACTTGTCTACTACGCTTGAAAAAAAAAAAAAGATGAGAGAGGAAGTTTCCAGAACCAGGCAGAGAGAGGCCCACACCCTTGAGGTCAGCCTTGCTCCTCACCCCTGCAAAAAGTTGCACTCATCAAACCCCATGCTTCTGCTGCTGGTTCCCACCCCCTCCAGATTCATGTAGCAGGCCTGGAATAACATGGTCTGGGACCCTCCCCGCAGGGGTCACTGGGTCTGAGACACGGTGACACATCTGAGCACCCAACACAGCTCGGAATCCTAGTGCCACTTTCCCAAAGGCTGAAGGGCAGCAACCAGGCCCGCACAGAGCTGTGGGCTCCCAGGAGCTACTACAGCTACTGCTAACCCACCTCACTGTTGCTCAGAGAAGCACTCAAAATTTATTTTAGCGGGTCTGGAGCGGTGGCTTGGTGGTTGCAGTGCTTGCCTGGCAAACACGAGGACCCGGGTTCAAACCCCAGCACCACGTACACAACTAAGTGTTGGAGCAACTAAGGCCATGTGAAAAACTAAATAAAGTTGTTTTTTTTTTTAATTTTATTTTAGCAAGCAATTGCATATTGCAGTTTTTTATTTTAAGAGAGAAGGACAGTGAGAGAGAGAGAGAGACAGACAGACAGAATCAATTTTTATTGAGTTTTTCACATGGCCCCCGTTGCTCTAACACTCAGTTGTGTACGTGGGTGCTGGGGTTTGAACCCGTGTACTTGTGCATGCCGGGCAAGCACCATAACCGCTGAGCCAGCCCCTACACATTGCAGTTTTGAATAAAGTTGTAAATTACTGCTTAGAGCAGTGTCTTTACCCAAAGGAGCACTCTGACCATGTACCACTGCTTCTAGGCCTCAGGTTAAGTGCACAGAACCTGGGTTGGACCAGTCTCAAATCAGCTGTGCTCTGCTTCTGGAGGCCGACAAGCTGCTGCTCTGTCTGGAGCACCACAGAGCTACACCCACAGTCCATTCAGGCCCAGCCATTCCCAGCATGAGACAAAGATGCTGAGAAGTCTTCTCCACCCAGCACCCAGAAGCACCTTTGCAACTGAGGCCTTCTCCTCCCAGATTATCAGAGGGCTCCCCACTCACCCAGCTCAAAGCCCTCATCCACTCTGTGGCTTTCCAGGAAAACCACTTATGACTGGGCCCTCCAGACTCTAGGACTTCAAAATGGACAATCCTACTCTAAAACTAACCTTAACCATTAACACACAACAGCAGTGCAAACCCTCACCACTCACCCCAACCCAACACTAACCCAACCACAACAGAACCCAACCCTAACAGAACCCTAATACTAACATAAACATAACACCACCCTAATAAAACCCCAAATACCACTATATCCCCTAAAAACTCTGACCCAGAGCCCAATACTGAAAGAACCTTATTCTAAGACTAACAGCACCCTAATCCTAACTCAACCCTCCCCTAGCCTGACCTCAGGCACCACAAAGTTAAGACACTTAGCTGTAATTGTTTTAAAAGAAAGCATCCTCTGCCTACCCCTGAGCACTCTATGATACAAACAGCCTTGTTTGGGGGTCTTCCAAGGAGCCGCCATGCAGGTGAAATAATGGCAATTTCTTGGGAATGAGGATTTGAAAGAATACCAGATCTTTTCTGCATTTCCAGTTAGTGACAGGCTTCACAGGACATGAATTATTTGAAGGGTATTAAGTTTAGAAGTTGACAGTTTTTCAGCATTTCACATGGAAACAGTGCTTTTCAGGATTTCTACAAAGTAGCACTTCAGGTTGCTAAGCCCAAACAACCCCCAATGATCACTGTGACATTCGTGGGAGACTGCCTCTAAACCTTGAGGCATCAAAGATACCACTTCAAGATATCAGGTGGCTCATGGCTCAGGCACCATGGCTACTGAAAGCCCAGTGCACAGGACACTGGCAGAGTATTTCCATGCAACTTGATGAATGGTCAGTCATCAAGGTCAGACAACAGGCCGCTTGTCCATGCCACCTTCCCCTGAGCTGCACATAAGGAGGCACAAATGCCCTGCTGAAGGACAGGTGCTGAGCTGTGTGCTCTGATGGCACAGCACTGCCAGGACACGGGGGCAGTTACCCCACAACTCAATCTCAGGGTACTGCTGCCTTTGTGACAGGCTTTGTTGTGAAGAGATGCCGGGTGGCCCAAATTGCTAAGGGGCAGAGTGGAACTGTGATGTCCAGAGCCTTGACTTGGAGATGAGCTGTTCAGTGATGGTAAGGCCACAGGCAATTCAGTCAGTGCAGCCTTAGGTGCGGCGGGTATCAGAGGAGACATTCTGTCAAGAACACATAACCACAGAATGAACTTGTAGCATTTCTTCAAAAGAAGCTGCTCTGATTCCCCACCTCACTGACAACATGAATTTGATGGTCTGTAGGACCTATAGCAGCTCCTATCTTCAGTATTTTAACCATCTTGATATTGCCATGTAAGAATGGAAAGCAGGGCTGGAGTGGTGGCTCAGTGGAGCACTTGCCTGGCATGTGTGAGGACCCAGGTTCAAACCCCAGCACCACATACACAACTAAGTGTCAGAGAAACACAGGCAAGAAGGAAAAATAATAAATAAAATTGATTCTCTCCCCCGCCCTTTCCTCTCCCTCTCTCTCATTCTTAAAAAAAAGTAATGCAAAATGTTTTTCATTAAGGCAGATAAGGTCATAAGATACAAATAAATGTTGGAAAGTTAGACAAACAGAACTTGTCATGATTGTAAACAAATATACTATATTTGAACATTCACAAAAATTTTAACCAGATATCTTATAAATTGATAGACTATTTTGCCTTTATTTCCCATTAAGGTAGATTTGTGCACAGCAAGCTAGTGGGTCGGTCCTGAATGCCACCCCTTCTCTCCTGCTGGTGCTCCTTAGTAGAAACTCCAACCTATATCAGAAGGTGCAGGAGCTCCGGGCACAGCAGGAGTGGAGGGAGAGTCAGGAAGCCAGGCAGAGCCCCTAGCACCTGTGTTGAGGGAAGGATTTTTGTTCTATTTGAACGTGGGTGTGTGGTATCCCAAGGACATGCTGATGAGAATGACCTAGTAGAGACAAAAACTCTGGTAATGCAAAAAGAGGAAACAAAGGCCGGGCAAGGTGGAGGCCAAGGCAGGATGGGAGCATCACAAGTTCAAGGTCAGCCTGGGCAACATAGTGAGATCCTATCTCAAAATAAATATAAAGGACAGGGGGTGTAGTTCAGTGGTAGGATGCCCCTGAGTTCAATCACCAGGACAGAGAGAGGGGCAGGGAGACCTCAACAGGGAGAAGCGATAGAATGCAGGGACAAGAGGGTATTTCTTAACAGCCAGAGATGTGGATGCTTCGTGGGCTTGCAGTTCTTTATTATCATGACTTCTGAATTTCAGGGTGGTGAGTGCCAAGGCACAGCAAGTAAGAACACAGGCAGTATGACAGGAGCCAGCTCCAGGGTGAGAAGACTCCTCACACCAGGGTCTGCGAATCAAGCTCCCAGCAGGGGCAGGGGATGAAGGTTTAGGGCATGAGGCGGACAACTGTGAACAGCCCATCACACAGTGCCACTGGGGAGTACGCAGGGACAGGAGGACTGGACACAAGGGTCCCAGGAGCAATGCTGAACAGCATATGCTACTAAAGGGCTGGGGAAGAGACACAGCAACCAGGATGGCACGAGGGGAAGCCCAGGGAACACCTGCTCCCTCTGCAACTCCAGGGGAGGACAATGGAGAGGAAGGAGAATGGTATGGCCTGCTCTTAATGACAGCATCTTCAGGAAGTTCTCAGAACCATGGCCATCCAGGCCCCGCCCCAGAGACACCACACGGTTGGGCTAGGCTAGAGCAAAGCCCCAGGGCCAGCACTTAAAGATCTCTCCAGGTGGCCTCCCTGGCAAGGTGGGTGGCAGCTCTGCCCGAGCATGTCTCCCTGTGGTCACGCTGTCTCCTATTTTTGGAGTTCGGTGGATAAGCAGGTTACATCAGTTGTGAATTTCATAATAGCAAAGAGATTAGATTCATTATAAACAGATCGAAGTGAGCAAGGACCTTGACATCAAGATGGTGCTCCAGGGACGTGGAGCAGGGTGTAAGGTCTGCATCTGGCCAGGAGATACTTGGGGCCAAGTAGAGGCCGGTGAAGGGTGGGGAGATTAGGCACGCCCTATGGCAGGCCCAAATGAGGACGTGTGCATGATAGGCTTTGCTCTGACACCCCCACACTGGAGGCTGGGCAGGGGAGTGTACAGGGTTCCAGAAGAGGCCATTGGCCACCAGGTGGCAGCAGGGGAGAGGAGGAGAGAAGCCAGGCCACAGTGGGTGTGTCCAGACTCCCCATCTGGAGGATGGCTGCTCTGGGACAGCCCAGCTTGTGACCCAGGTAGCCAGGCCCATTTCCATAGTAGCATGTGCTAGAACTATCTGCCCTGGCAGGCTGGCCACAGAGGAAAGATGTGTCACCAGACTAGCCCTTCCTCTTTTCCTGCTGGTGGCCCTGGTGGTGGGTCCTCGGGGCCTGTCAGGCCACCTTCCTTTCCCTGGGCTCTGTGACCCCTCCCTGTAGGAAGCTTCCACCCCGTATCCATACAGGCCAGGCTTTTCTCCTGCCTGTCACTCCATCTGGAGTGGGGAGGTCCCAGCCCCTGTCCCTACTCAAGCACATATCAGGGTCACTGCATGGAGGGGTGCAGAGTAATAACTATTCCCACAAAAAGGCCTGGACCCTGCTGCCCCCAGCCTCAAGGTGATGGCAGACCCTGGGCACCTGGCTCCACAATCCCTTCTCACTAGGCTCACCCCCTCACTGGCCACCATAGCCTGGTGCTGCTTGGCACCTGGTGGAGGAGGAGGACAAGCCTGGCCCAGGCTTGCCTGCCAGGTCCTGATGGACAGGTCTGGCCGGCCCCCAGGCAAGGTGCTGCCTGCTAAGGCATAAAAGCCTGGAGTCCACCAGGGCAGGTCCAGAGATTCGCCATGAAGGGGAGCAGCACAGTCCTGCTGGTGGCCCTCACCTTGTCCCTCATCTGTGGTGAGTGTGGCCACACTTCCAGCACTCTCGGGGGGTTGGGGGGCCCTGGGAAGCTAAAGTCTGGACATTGGGTCCCTCACAATGGATCTTGCCTGCCTCCAGCACAGACCACCATGGAAGTGCATGGACCCTGCTGACCCCCATCCCCACCCAACCCCACCCCAATCACAGCTCATGTCACCACCATGCCCAACATCACCCACCTCAGCCCAAATCAACCTGACCCTGACCCTCTGAGCACTAGCTCAGACCAGATTCACACCAGGCGAGGAAATGACCCGTGTTAGGTCTCGACTTTCCTCCCCAGGAGTGAAAATTGAAATTGGAGAAGCTGAGGTCAGAATGATGGGGAAGGGTCTGTGGCAGGTGGGGCTGGGGGTGTTATGGAGGAAGACCTGGGGGACACAGGAGACACAGAATTTGGAGGCCCTGTCCTGGCACCCTCTCCCCTCACAACATAGGGCTGACCACAGGGGAGGACAACAATGAATTTTTCCTGGACTTCCTACAAACGCTGCTGGTGGGAACGCCAGAGGAGCTCTATGAAGGGCCCCTGGACAAGTTCAACGTCAACGAGGAAGCCAGGGAAGCCCTGACAGAGCTCAAGTCCTGCATTGACGGCCTGCAGCCCATGCACAAGGCGGAACTGGTCAAGCTGCTGGTACTAGGGCTGGGGCATCCCATTCCCTCAACACCTGCAGTCTCTTCAAAACCTACCTGATGCATAGGCCAGGATTTCCAGCCTAACACTGTACCCTGCAGCCCACCCCCTACAGACCCCCAAACTGCCTCAGGCAGCCGAGGTGGACATTCCATACCTCCCAGCTCCAGACAAACCCCCAGGCCCCTTAGGCCCACTCCCCCAGTCTGTGGAGTAAACCCCACACTGGCATGTACACATGCATGCACGCACACACACACTGCACACACACCGCACCTGCCATCTGCAGGGGGTGGGCTCAGCATACCAGATCCCTCTTCCCCAGAGGTGGGCCTATCTGCTGCAGGGAGCTCTGGCTCTCTGGACACTGGTCGCTGGCTCTCCTGGTCCATACCCATCTGCCTTTCAGGTCCAAGTGCTGGGCAGCCAGGATGTCGCCTAAGTGGACCTCAGACAGGGCTCCCGACAGCCACAGGACCAGCCACATAAGCAGCCACAGGCACATTGCCTCTCTACTGCTTTACTATGAATAAATTCACCTTCAATCCACTGAATCAATAAAGCCTCCTGCAGCCCAGGCACTGGCTCCTCGTCTCTCCCCACAAACAGGGACACACAATAAGGCACATCAAGAGTATACTCGGGCTGGGCATAGTGACCATGCCTGTAATCCCAGCATAATGAGGTTGAGGCAGGAGGATCGAAAGTTCGAGGGCAGCCTCAGCATTAGTGAGGCCCTAAGCAATTTAGCAAGATTCTGTCTCAAAACAAAATAAAAAATAAAAAGGGCTGGGGATGTGGCTCAGTGGTACAGCACCCCTGGGTTCAATCCCCAGTAACACAGATAGAGAGAGAACACTCGGGGACCCAGCTAGGTAGGGTCACCAACAGGAGCACATGTGAAAGGAACCCACCCAGAGGGATATACAAGAGCAAGCACATAGGGCTAACCTGAGACACCACTGAGGCAGGGAACAGCTTAGAACACAGGCAGGCAGCCCTGTGGACAGTGGCATCCTGGAGGAGGGCATATGCAGTGGAAGGAGCAGGTCAGGAGCAGAAGCAGCAGCTCAAAAGGAGGGGCCTCCAGAGCAGTAGCCACGTGGACACTAGGGGAATGCACACAGCAGGGTCTGGAGGTCACTCAACACCCACCCTAGGCCTGGGTGCAGCATGCACCCCATTTCCACAGCTCAATGGATTCTGGTGGGGGCAGGGCTGAGTGGGACCTCCATGTCTCCATGCTGGGGAGCACCAGGCTCTGGGCTGTGCAACCACACTTGCCATTTCCTACCCTGTGCACCTCTGTCCCAGACACCACAAGGTCAGCCCTTGTCGCTAGCAAGAGTGGGGCCTGACAAAGGTGGGGTCTTATGAGGGTGGTAGGGTCTCTGGTGTGGGCAAGGAGGGTCTGGGAGGATAGGGCTTCCAGCAGAGGGGGGTCCAGGGTGAGGGTGAGGCCTTTTGAGGGTTGGGGTTCCCTGGTAAGGGTGGGGGCATGGGGAGTGTGGGGCCTGGGAGGGTGGGGTTCCTGGGGAGTGTGGGGGCCAGGCAGGGGGCACTGGGCAAAGGCCATTGTCTCCATCACATACACTGTAATCTAGAACCCCCCCATCCCACAGAGCCACATTCCAGAGCTCAGGGACTGGGACCCCTCCCCTGGGACCCCTCCCCAATTCCTGAAGCCCCATAGAAGAGAGGGAGGCCTTTATCTCCATGCTCCTTTTTTGGGAATTGCCTGGCACTGAGGCCAGGGGGACAGGACTGCCTGTGAGGAGGCTGGGTCACAGGCTGCTCTGAGCCTGCTCCTGCAGAGAAGAGGTGAGGTCCCCAACTGGGCCCTCCCTGCCCCTGCACAGTGCCAGCCAAGAAGCGCCCACCTTGTCCACCAGCTAACTGCCCAGTCCCACCCAGGCCTCTGAGCAGGAGGAACCTGCCCAGGCCCCCTTAGAGCCAAGAGATGGTCAGTCAAGGTACAGAATAGCTCCTCTGAGCCTGCACCACAGAATCCAAACTCCCTCACCTTGGAAGTAGTAAGAGGTGAGTTCACTGCACCAAGCAAAAGCTCCCACTGCCTGTAACTGCTTGAGACCCCCACAGAGGAGGCTGCAGCCTGTGGTTCTGTCCCATCTGTATCAGCAAGACCAGGGTGGGGACATGGGGGGCTAGGATGGTATTTGCCAGGGCCCCCCAACACCTGGTCACCTTCTTATCTATGGACAGAGCCAGCCATGGCAGAGGAGGTATGGGTGGGCACCTGGAGGCCCCATCGCCCCAGGGGGCCCATCATGGCCCTCTACAGCAGCCCTGGACCCAAGTACTTGATTCCACCCACCACAGGTAAGAACCTGAGAGCCTGAGAGGTGGCAGGGACAAGGGGAGGAGCCATCCGGGATGGCCAGGGGTAGAGCTAGGTGATCTCCCTGACTCCCAGTGGGGATACGGGCATGTGGCCAGGCTACTCAGAGCCACTGTGCCCACAGGCTTCACGAAACACACACCCACCAAGCTGCGCGCACCAGCCTACAGCTTCCGCGGGGCCCCCATGCTCCTGGCAGAGAACTGTTCCCCTGGGCCCCGCTACAGCGTGAACCCTAAGATACTGAGGACTGGCAAGGATCTTGGCCCTGCCTACTCTATCCTGGGGCGTTACCACACCAAAACCATGTTGACACCTGGCCCGGGTGAGTGAGCCCATCTCAGACTCCTAAGCTGGGCAAAGGGTCTGTCCCTGCCTTGGTTCTGCCTTCCCTGCTGGGGGACATTGCACAACCTAGTGTTGAGGCCAGGGCATACGCTGGCTCGCAGGCCCCCTCTTCCCTGTTCCTTCCTGCTGGCAGGAGGCACTGTCTGGAATGGAAAAGCAACCTCCAGTCATGCTGTGGCCTGCAGTCTTGGGGCCAGGCCTACGTGAGACCTGCTTGAAAACGGCCCCCAAGTTAGCGTTTCCATCCTGGACACCCCTGACCAGACCCATTTGCCATCACACTGGGGCCCACAAACCACACATCTGGAAAGCTGGGACACCCACTGCTGGTTTGTGTATCCCCTCCACTGCCCCCCAGGTGACTACTTTCCAGAAAGATCTACCAAGCACGTGTTCGACTCAGCACCCAGCCACTCAATCTCTGCCCGAACCAAGACCTTCAGAGTGGACAGCACCCCAGGTCTGCAGCAGGCCCCATAATCACCTGACTGGAGTTGTGGTCCCAGTGGGGGACAGCTGAAGGAGAGCAGCCCAGTGACTGATCTGCCCAAAGCCCCGGGGAGAGGCTGGTGGCCCATATTCTGGCCTGAAGCTCCTCGTCCCCCCTACAGGCCCTGCCGCATACATGCTGCCTGTGGTGATGGGGCCACACACGGTGGGCAAGGTCTCCCAGCCCTCCTTCTCCATCAAGGGCCGGAGCAAGTTGGGCAGCTTCAGCGACGATCTGCACAAGGCAAGGGTCACCCCAGCCAAGGACAAAACAGGACCCCCCTCAAAACCAGGACCCGCCAGTGTAGCTCTGCTGAGGCCCCGTGTCCCCTCTGCCTCTGTGGCCTGTCACTTGCTGGGCCCCAGCAGGGGAGGCTGTCAGCACTGACCACAGAGGGGTGTATGGAGGAGAGTGCCCTGAGCTGTGGGGAGGCGGTTGCAGCTGTGCAAACAGCTGGCAGAGTGGGTGGCGAGGAAGCACCCACCAGCATGAGGCCCCTTCCCTCGAACCCCAGAGGACAGCATCCCACCTGAGAAGAGGTGTGCCCCAGGCGAGCACACACTGGGACACACCACAGTGAAGCATGTTGTCCTGATGGTGACGGAAGCAGCTGAGAGCTGCCCCTGGTGACTCCGTGTCTGAAACCTGTCCCCTGCCTTTTGGGGCCATGTGCCCAGGGCAGGCCAAGCCTGTCTGAGCCCCTTTCACCTCCCAGACCCCAGGTCCTGCAGCATACCGCCAGACTGACGTGCAGGTGACCAAGTTCAAGGCTCCACAATATACCATGGCTGCCCGGGTGGAGCCCCCAGGAGACAAGACCCTCAAGCCAGGACCTGGAGCCCACAGCCCTGAAAAGGTCCAGGACAAACAGACCAGAGGGGCTGGGGGACAATGACCAGAGTGGGTGGGGAGGGGAAGGGCTGCAGAGACCATGTGCCCTCAGGCCCCCATCAATTTCCAGCACTCACCCCCAGGGCAACCCTCCAGGTACATGGATACAGGGCCCCAGCTTCTGCCCCAGCCTGCTGGCTCTGGCTCCCGACACCACACGCAGTTGACTAGCCGCGCAACATTCACACCCGGCCTTCTGGCCCAGCCCAGTCAGGGCTCAGGAGGATCCTCACACTCTCTCCTCTTCCAGGTGACCCTGACCAAGCCTTGCGCCCCCATTGTCACTTTCGGCATCAGACACTCGGACTACATGACGCCTCTGGTCGTTGACGTGGAATAGCCCCAGCCACCCCCATCAGCCTGTGCACACCATGTCCAACAAGAGATCTGCTGGGCCAATGGTAAGAGGAAAGCTCCCTCTGCCATGGGGCAGTGGCTGGCCTGGCCCCATGGAGCAGTGTGCTTGTTTGGACAGTTGTGACAAGTGATATTTTTCTATGCTACCTTCCCAATTGCTAATCTTGTTTCCTGCTGTGCTGAATTATTTAATAAATCACGGATTCCACTTGCAAGCATCTGACTTGGGGGGCAGGGAAGATCAGTCTTATTCAGAAAGGGGTGACCACAGACTGTCACAATTTTAAGTGGCCAAGTCTCCAGGAATGTTATACGTTAACAGCTAACAGAGGATAATGTGGACAGAGTCACTGGCATCTCAGCTGGGCTCCAGGAGAGGGATCTGCAGAGGCCCCAGCAGCCTGAGGCCAGGCATCAGGAAGGCAGATCTGGATCTCACCTCAGCTTTGGTCAGTGCAGGGCAAGTGGCCCTACCCAACTACACGAGGCACAGCACAGCTGCTGACTCTCCGCTGGGTCCATGCCAGGCTGTGTATTCCAAGCACTTTAGCTTATCCCCTTAAGCCTTAAAGAGAACCCTATCATCTTCCCTACCGGAAATGCACAAACAGACACAGAAGGGGCACACTGCAGGAAGTGGTGGTGTCTGTTCTGCCTCAGGTGGCCCTGCGGGGGCAATGGAGAGGGAAAGGGGTTTCCAGAAGGCAGGAAAGGGAGTCTACCCAGTGCTCCCAGCCAGCCTGTGGACCAGAGTAAACTTGAAGACTTCCTGGGATCTGAAGAACATAAGGACAACAAAGAACATGTGCTTCTTTCTTCATGAAACCATTTATTCTACATTTTTATTGTTGAGATGTGCTTGAATTGTGCATGGTCTGCAGCTTGTCCTCCACACCCCTCACACTGGGCCCCCAAGGTTGTTTCTGGCTTACTGGTGTTGAAGACCAAGTCAACAAAACCCACTTACCCAAGCGGACAGGGACCAGGTATACAGGGCTGAGCTGGAGGACCAGGGGTAGGGCTGCCATCCCACTTCACAGGGTTCACAGAATGCAAGGAGATTGAGGAACAAGAAAGCAAAGTGGAAAGGACAAGCCGGATCCAAAAGTATGCCAGGACTGCAAGCAGCTGTGCAGACAGAGGGGGACCTGGGGCAAAAAGCTAACAATAAGGGCTCTTGGGGACAGCAAAAGCACTTCTCTAAGCTGGGCACAGTGGCACATGCCTGTGATCCAAGCAGCTCGGGAGGCTGAAGCAGGATGATTTCAAGTTCAAAGCCAGCCTCAGCAACTAAGTGAGACCCTGTCTCAAAATAAAACATAAAAAGGGGTGGGAGTGTGGCTCAGTGGTTAAGCGCCTCTGGGTTCAATCTCCAGTACCCCATTCCCCAACCAAAAGGTACTTCTCCAGGTGAAGTACCAAGTCTGAGTTCTTAGTTTGCACATCAAGATGAATGGGCACTGGCCATGGCAAGCATGTCCTGGGATCTGGCTTGGTTCCCACAGTGCAGCCATGTTCAGAGAGTAGAAGTCAGGAAGGCATGACCCAGGAGGATGGGGATGCAGAGCTGAACACGGATGTGCCCTCTACAGTGCCTGTAGTGACCAAGTGGGGACACAACACAGGTAGCTGCTACCATGTTTGGTGCAGAGAATGAAACTGAAGGGATGCCCAAGAAGGAAGCAGGAGCTGGACCAACATAGCTGGGAGAGCCTCAGGGAGAAAGGGAGGCTGTGAAGTGAGCTTGTGCTGGAGAGGATGCAGAAGGCAGTGGGCCCTCCTCCTCCAGAAACCTAGGACTCATCCAGATGAGAAAAAGGGACTAGGTGACAGTGCGTGCAGAAAAGCCTGCCTGCTAGATGCAGAAGGAAGCAGAGGGTGCCTGGAGCTGTAGGACACAGAGGACAGCCTGGAGCTCAGAGGTGCTTCTGGATGGACAGGCCTCACCAAGTGGCCACACCAGTGAGGACAGTGAGCCAATATTCCTGGGCAAGGAAGGGAATGACCCAGAGGAGAACTAGAGAGAAGATAAAGAAGGGCACAGAGCTGCAGGGCTATTTCCTTAGATTCCTTGTATGCATGAACAAAGGTGCTAGACCCTTGAGCTGCTAACCCTGCCAGCCCCATGGTTCAGAGCCTGGGGTGACCAAGTGGGCAGCAAGGGTCAGGGAGAGATAGGTGGAAAGGGCAGCCTGCAGAGCCAAGGACAGAGAAGGTGGACCACAGCAACCCCAGAGTAAGCTGGTGGGAAGGAGGACAGAGAGGAGGGGTGACAGTTCCCACTACAAACATGTGGTGGTTCTCAACATGTGGCCTGCACCCCTATGAGGAGAGTGCTTGCAGGGAAGACCTCTCCAAGGAACTATCTGGCGCTGAAGAGCGACACTGGCCAGTTTCTGGGCTGTTCTCCAGGGGTTACATCTTTGGCACTGAGGTGACCTTGAATCCTCAGGACATGCATTTTTGCTCCTGCACACACAGCTGAATGACCCGGAAAGCTCCCAGCCCAGAGCCTCCAGCCAAGACTGGTGCACTCCTGCAACCATAGCCCCAATCTTCCAAGGGAAGAGAGGGTGCAGTCCTAACAACAGAGACTCTTCCCACACTGGTCCACCCCTGCTCAGCAGTTCTGGCCAGGCTGAGGACCCTTCACTGCAGGACAGCTCAAATGGGGTTCTCAGCCACAGCTCCTTCCTGAGCCAGATCACAACACAGCCTCACTCAGGCCCAGACAACACAGGGCAAAAGAGCCATAAAATACCAGATCCCCAAGGACTGGGAGGCTCAGAGAAGAGCACTGGCATGGGTAGGCTCATTCAGGACTCAGAGCTGCTCTGCTCACAATGGGTGTCTCTGGCATTCAGGGGTGCGGGGGAGAGGACTGGGCCTTGTATTACCCTAAGCAAAGAAAGGGTCCCCTGCACATATGGAACCAGGGCAACCCAATTTCATCAAGTCAGAGGCGGTCATGGCCCCAACCACACAGGAAGAAGATTCCTGACCCACAATGACAATTTCAAAGGAATATTTTGTAGACTTAAGTCCTTAAGAGCCCAGGACACTAGGTGAGGAAAACCCTGGCTGTCTGTGGCTCCTGCTGGCTCACGTCCTTGCCCTTGACAAAAGGTAGGAGAGGATGAAGAAGATCACGATCAGACCCAGAGCCATGCCACACAGAAGCTTCCGGTTGTCTCGCCCAGACCGTGCCATCGTGGAGAAGCGCTTCACGCTCCCAGTGAGCAGGCCGGTCACGCTTGTGAAATCCGAGTCCTGGGGAAGGGACCCAGCAGGATCATACAGAGGCGGTACCTTGACCACCCACCCGCACCAGCACGGGAGGACACAGACTGTGGAGCCCACGGAGCAGAGACAGAGCTGGCTGTGACTTGTGCATACTGCAGACCCTTACCATGCCGTCCAGGTACCGGTTCTGGTCTTCTGCATCCCTATCAATGTCCAGGGCCAGCTGGTCAGAACACAAAAGGATGGATCAGCCCAAGGCAGTCATAGAATGCAACTCTCAACCACCCCTCAAGACCAGCCAGAGCCCTGCCCACACTCCACTAGTCAAGGTACCACCAGCAGAGGCTGGAAAAGTCCAGGTATTACCTTGAGTTTCTCAGGTGAGCAAAGCCAGGGATGGATGGAGCAAGGGCCTGAAATCCCTCTGGGCCCACTCTCCACCCTCTGAGGCCTGCTCTCCAGGGCACCAGGTGGAGATGAAGGGAGGAAAAGGGCCACCACTGACCGATTTGAGCCTGGTGACCTTGGAGGCCAGGTTGTCAGCCATCCGCTTGTTCTCCCGGTCTAGGATCTCCTCCACAGCACCAGGGCTCTGAGCTGGAAGAAGAGAGAGACTGAGGAGTCGCATCCACCCAGGAGTGCTGACTCTGACCCCTCTCATTCATTGATGCTGGCCTAATCAGACATCTAGGGGGCCTGGGACCATGTAGGCTGCTGAGAAAGCCCAACCCTACCCCAAGTTCCAGTATTTGAACCACGTATATGAGACTGGCGGTGTAGCAACTGTCACAAGACACATACCCAACATACACTCCAGGCAAGGGTGGGCATGCCAACCAGCCTTTTCTAATATTGAGTGGGAACCTGGGCTAAAATGCTAGATAGTCACAATACCTGCCTCTGTGGACATCACCATCTTTGGATATCAGACCCATTCTCAAAAGAAAAAAATAAAAACTAGTAGGGGCACAGAAAAGCTGGAAAGAGCACCCTGGAAGGTAGAAGGAAAGTCCCATGAGGGCTTTCCAAACTGGGCGGAGGAATGTAACCTGACCTGGACATCAGGAAGGCCTTTTAGCCAGGAGGAAATGACTCCCAAAGCTTATTGTGTGCAGGCATCTGACTGTGACAGTGTGGACCAGGTGATGCTGAACTCCCATCAGGTTAAGTGGATGAGAACTGCCTTCCCCAAACAGTACAAATTCCCACTGGTCCAATGGATCAGAAGAACCAACATGGATGTGACTCATCTAAGAGAAGGAATCACAGCCCCAGGAATCACTGGTGTGCAGAATCCAAATAAAAAGGTGCCACCGTTCTGCCAAGCACTTCATGTTCGTTAGTCAATTTAGTTGACAGAACAGCCTGGGCTTGGGAATCCCCCTCTGGAGGCAAGGACACAAGCTGAGAGGGCTCCCAAGTCCACAACTTCTGCTTCTGGGGAATGCCCTCAGCCAAAAAGACCACTGGCAGACCCTGGCAGACCATGGCAGGCCTTTGTCAGGCCTCCTCCAGACCCCGGCCAAGTCATCTCCAGACCCTGGCCAGGCAGACTCCAGGCTCCCTCCAGGCTCGCTCCAGACCCACTCCACGCTATCCCCAGGCTCCCTCCAAGACCCCGCCAGGCTCCCACCAGACCCCGGACAGGTAGGCCCCCGGTAGGCCCCCGCCAGGCCCCCGCTCACCTGCCCCACGCAAAGCATATGTGGCACCTCTATTTCCGTCCCCGCGGCAGCCCCGCCGCAGTGTGGCCGCGCTCCGCCTAAAAGGCTCCGCCCGGAGTCCCCGCGCAGTCCTCCCACCGAAGAAGGCGGGAGGCAGCTCGTCTCCGAGCCTGACTGGCGACCCCGGCCCGCTCTCGGGTGCTCACCTCGAGTCCAGTCCGCCATCGCACCCCTTCCCACTCCCGCAGCTCGTCCCTACTACCGGCTCCACGTACGCGGCTGCTACACCGGAAGGGGCTTTCAGCCCTGCCTTCCGATGGCCACGCCCCTTCGCGCGAGCTCCTTTGACTTCCGGTCGATGGGTGGGGCCGCGTGGGAACGGAAATAAGACGGTGGGCCGTCCGCGCCCTCGACCTCCGGTTGGTTGGTGCTCTGAGTGCCCGGATGTGGTCGGTCAGCTGGGCCCTTCCGGCCAGAAGTTCAAAGGCCGCAGCTGGACGCAGGAGCTGTTCGCGCTTCCGGAGCCTACCGTTCTAGCCTGGGGGGCGAGGTTGGAGAGGCGCGAGCCTGGAACGACCGGAACCCGGTAGCCGTCTCTCTGAAGCGGAGATGGGTCCCGAGGACCATGCATAACGTGCAGGAGTGAAGAACTACAGAGAGAAAGGAAGTGAGGACAGGAACAGGCGTAGGGCCTGGCACGGAGGTCGACCCACGCCGTTAGGAGGTGGGCTGTATCCTTCACTCAGGAGGCCGTGCAGGTGGGCTAGGTTCAGCCCCCGAGTTGGGTGCTGCCCTCGGTCCGGCCTGGTCCTCACTCCGACCTCTGCTCCTCCTCTCCGCCTGCCACGGCCACCCCCGCAGTGCACCTGTTCCTCCTGCCAGCCGCTCTCTTTAGGAGCTGCGACTCGCCGGACACATTAGGAGTAATCACAGCGCTGTGAGCCCCTCGATCCCGCTGCTGTCCCCCGTCTTCTCCGGAACGCGAGCTCCACGAGGGCGAGGACTGCCGGGCCCCGCCCTCCCGCCTCCCCAGCGTCTCGCTCGCCACAGACTGCAGTCCGAGCGAGCTAGCAGCCCGGGACTGCCGAGTCCCCACTAGGCCTCGCACCCCCTCGAAGCGGGGCGCGGAAGAGGGCGACGGGGACTGAGGTCGGCCGGTCACCGAGTCGGACCGCGTCGGGGGCCAAGCTTTGCAGTCGCCGGTGCCTCCGGCCGCACCTGCTCGGTAACGGCCACCTTAATCATCGCCTGAGGCCCCGCCCCCGCAGCCCGGTCCCGGCGTCCGTCGCGCGCCATCGCTGAGCTTCCGGGCCAGGGCGGGGCCAGCGGGCTGGTTTGTTGGCGTCTTCCTGGCCCGCGTTTTGCCGCGCAGGCTCCGGGGACCATGGAACCCCGGGTGGTTGCGGAGGCCCTGGAGACTGGGGAGGAAGACGTCATTACGGAAGCTCTACGAACGTACAACCGGGAGGTGAGCTGCAGCCGGTGGCCAAGGGACGCTCCTGCGGGGAGCCCCATTGCCTTTGCACGGGAGTACACCTCCACGAGCTCTGGCCTTCAGCCGCGGGCTGGGAGCCAGGTCAGGGATGGGTGCTACAGCTGGGGGAGGGTGTGGAAGCCCAGCGTAGACCCTGCTGTCTGTTCAGAGCAGTGGCTGCTGCCTCCGAGCCCGAGGCAGTCAGGCTGCCCACACCTTCCCCGGAACGCAGGCCCTACCTGCGTTGGGCCTGAGCTCACTGGGTCTCTCTGCAGCACTCCCAGAGCTTCACCTTTGATGATGCCCAGCAGGAGGACAGGAAGGTGGGTGCTGGCCCCAGGGGAAAGGGCAGGGACGGGCTGTGCAGAAAGAGGACATGGTGGAACCACTTTTTTTCTTGCCCACAGAGGCTCGCAGAGCTGCTGGTAACCGTCCTGGAGCACGGCTTGCCACGCTCACACCGTGTCACCTGGCTGCAGACTGTCCGCATCCTTTCCCGGGATGGCCGCTGCCTGAGCCCCTTCACCAGTCGCCAGAGCCTGCATGCACTAGCTTGCTATGCGGGTATTGCTGCCTCTGAGGAGTCTGTCCCAGAGCCTCCAGATATGGACGTTGTACTAGAGTCCCTGAAGTGCCTCTGTAACCTCGTGCTCAGCAGCCCTGTGGCACAAACACTGGCAGCAGAGGCTCACCTGGTGGAGAGGCTGGCAGAGCGCGTGGGGCTGTACAGTAAGAGGAGCTTCCCCCACGACGTGCAGTTCTTTGACTTAAGGCTCCTCTTCCTGCTGACGGCACTCCGCACTGATGTGCGCCAGCAGCTGTTTCAGGAGCTGCATGGTGTGCACCTGCTCACCCACACCCTGGAGCTAACGCTGGGGGTGACCCCTGAAGAGAGCCCTCCTAGTCTCCTTCCTCCCCAAGAGACTGAGAGGGCCATGGAGATTCTCAAGGTGCTCTTCAACATCACCTTTGACACAGTCAAGAGGGAAGTGGATGAGGTACAGTTGGGCCTGAACCCGAGGGTGGGAGCTGTCGAGTTCTTGGGTGTCAGACATGGAGAAGACAGGAGGATGTAACAGGAGATGTGTGGACGTGTTACGGCTGGGAGCTGGGGCCTGCCAGGAGGGCTGTGCATTGCACAGAGAGGCTGTAGGCTGCACTCTGTCGTGAGGCCTCAAAGGCTCACTGTGAGTTCATCCCTAGGTGACCCATTACAGCTAGTTTAGAAGTACACTTGTGGATTTGGTCAGGGTCTTAGGTGTGCAGTGGACAGTGCCACAGCTCTGAGTGCCATAGTGGGAGCAAGCAGCCTCCCTCTCACAAGAGCCCCTTTCTGTCTTTCTCAGGAAGACGCTGCTCTTTACCGGTACCTAGGGACCCTTCTGCGGCACTGTGTGATGGTTGCTGCTGCTGGAGACCGCACAGAGGAGTTCCATGGGTGAGGCAGGGCCTGTCCCTGGGAGGGATGTTCTCTGATACCTAGGTCCCTAGCCAGAGCCACCTGGGAGCCCAGGCCCCACCTAAGAGTTTGACATTATCTGTCTGAGTAGGACTGGACCTCAGTGGGTTTCCAGAGAGCCTCAGGTGCTTCTGGTGTATGACTAGGATGAGAGCCATGGATTTACAGCCAGGGCTTTGGGTAGTGGCAGCAGTTAGCATGGTATTAAGGCAGCATAGCCCCTTAATCCTGTGAACTGCCTGAGTTGGTCTATTTCCAAAGATCATTTGGTATTTTAGCACACAAAGGTTAGGGCAGGTGCAGTGTCTTCAGAGGGTTCTGCTTTTCTGGGGACCCCACCATAAACTTAAGTGGGCATATCCCTGAGATCAGTCTCTACCCTTGGGTCAGGCCCCCAGACTGTGGTGCATATCTGTGGCCCACCAGGGATTGCACCTGCACTGGGGGATTAGCCTTATCAAGATCTCTTTCCATCTGTCCCCAGCCATGCAGTGAATCTCCTGGGGAACTTGCCTCTCAAGTGTTTGGATGTCCTCCTTGCTCTAGAGCTGCATGAAGGGTCTTTGGAGTTCATGGGAGTGAACATGGATGTCATTGGTGTCCTCCTCGCCTTCCTAGAGAAGCGTTTGCACCAGGTAGGCAGGGACCTGTTAGGCAGTCCTCTGCAGTGCTCTGGCCTTGCTGTCTTGCAAAGCTGTGGTCATTGGCTTCTACATGTGGATGCCTTACTCAAGGCTTCATTTCTGCTGGTTGCTACAAGGAGATAAGTTTCCCAGGGTTCCCTGGTGGTCCTCTCTTTAGTGGTCTTGAGAAGCCCCTGGTCACTGCTTGTGACCTTCAGACTCCTAGTATTGCTGTGCATGAGCAACCCCGCTTGTCACAAGCATCAACTGTTCCTCAGCATCCTAAGAAGACTCAACAGGGGCCTCTAGCCTGGCATGGTTGCTCACACCTGAGTGAGCCAGCAGCTCACTCAGGAGGCAGAGCTGAGATGAAAATTCAAAGCCAGCCTCAGCAACTTAGGTTGGCCCTAAGCAACTTAGCAAGACCCTGTATCAAAATTTAAAAAAAAAAAAAAGCCTCTAAACAGAGGTTCCCTGTTTTCCATGGCTAACCCACAGGATATCCAGACAGCAGACAGCTGGGGCTGTACTAGTCCCACCAAAGTTTACAGATATTAAGCCAACAGAAGACCCTAGACCAAGATTGCCAGCAATCTAAGGAACCCTCATTGCTGGGGCAAAGTGTACTCAGCGGGAGCTGGCACTAAGTACCCTGTTTGTGGTCTCCTGTCCTTATTGCAGCTGCTGGTGTTAGGCCCTGGGGAGATAACAAGGGAGGCTGGGCAGGGACGGGAACTCCCTGCTTGCTGTCCAGGAGGCACAAAGAATAAGGATTCTGTCTTTTTGCTACCATTTCCTGAGAGCAGGATGCCAGTAGCTAGTGGCAGATTTTAATACTTTGTATTTTGCTTACAGTCCCAGTTTACAGTTAGACTTAAAGCAGTGGAGTTGTTTGCTCCAACTCACAAAGCTCTCCTGAGTTAGGTCCTCTTCCTGTCCCTTTCAAAGCTGACAGACACACACTACCAGCTCCTGGCCCTTGGTGACTCCCTGAAGTGGGGCCTTGTCAAGCCTCTGCTGCCAAGACCAGCCAGGGCTCTCTAAGGCAGCTGGGGTGCTATGCAGTGACAGGCCCCTTTGCAGACCCACAGGCTGAAGGAGAGCGTGGCTCCGGTGCTGAGTGTGCTGACCGAGTGTGCCCGTATGCACCGTCCAGTCAGGAAATTCCTGAAGGCCCAGGTACTTGGAGGAGGAGCCAGAGCTCCTGGGTGGGGCGGGGCTGGACTCTGGTTGCAGACCCCAGGCTGCTCCAAGCCCGAGCTGAGGGCCAGCTGCTGCCTTAGGTGCTGCCACCTCTGCGGGATGTGAGGACTCGGCCTGAGGTGGGGGAGCTACTACGGAACAAGCTCGTCCGCCTCATGACACACCTGGACACAGATGTGAAGAGGGTAGCCGCCGAATTCCTCTTTGTCCTGTGTTCCGAGAGTGGTGAGTGGGGGGAGCTGGAGCCCCAGGCCTGCCCCACCCCAGCCACACTCACACACTAACCTGTACCTTGGCCCTCAGTGCCCCGATTCATCAAGTACACGGGCTATGGGAATGCTGCTGGCCTCTTGGCTGCCAGGGGCCTCATGGCAGGGGGACGGCCTGAGGGCCAGTACTCCGAGGACGAGGACACAGACACGGACGAGTACAAGGAAGCCAAGGCCAGGTGTGTGCCCCACACACTCGGTGTCTCTCACACAATCCCCCTTTCCTGCTTTCTACCCATCCAGACTGTCAGGGGAGGGACAGGATGAAGAGTGGGAAGGGCCCTCCAAAATCTAACCCCTGCTCCCAAGATATGTAGGTCCTGACATGATGATGAGTGGTCTGAGTGTGCCAAGACAGAGACGGGCTGCCTGGGGTAGCAGGGGTGGGCCAGGGCTGGAACTGCTACTGCTGGAGTCAGGGTTCATCCTGGAGCTGCATACTCCCCTGTAGCCCACTAGGTAATGGGTTCCTTGCCACTCTAGGCCTGAGCAGAAAGGTGGGGTGCCTACCCACCCAAACAGGCCCTCTTGTGCCAGAGAGTTGCTGACTTGATATCCATTCCCTCCTCTGGGAAGCAGCATCAACCCGGTGACCGGGCGGGTGGAGGAGAAGCCACCTAACCCTATGGAGGGCATGACAGAGGAGCAGAAGGAGCATGAGGCCATGAAGTTGGTGAACATGTTCGACAAGCTCTCCAGGTGGGGGCAGCACCTGGGAGAGGGAGAGTGGACCCCAGAAAGTGGGCTCAGAGGCTGCCAGGCTCTCCAGGTGTGTTGGGGGTGGGGGGCTGCAGCGTGTCTATTCTACAGAGGCTAATCACCAAGTCCAGGGAGATAAGGGATTGCCCAGTGTCCCAAGTGGTATGCCAGGCCTCCCCAGCTCTGCTCGTCTTCCCCCACAGGCACAGAGTCATACAACCCATGGGGATGAGTCCCCAGGGCCACCTCACATCCCTGCAAGATGCCATGTGTGAGACCATGGAGGAGCAACTCTCCTCGGACCCCGACTCAGACCCTGACTGAGAATGACAGCTCTTCTGCTCCCCTTCAGAAGTGGTGCTGCTTCCAGCGATGTCCTTGAGGCCACTGCCTCAGGAAGCCACACCCACCTCTCCAGCATGGAGACCCTTCCTTATCCCAGTTCTGTTAGTGATTTCCTGTGGTTTGACTTCTTTAGGACCTCAGTGGTCTTGTCCTGCTGAAGCACTCAGCCTTGACTTCCGTGGATGAATCCATGTCTTAGGCCAGTGCCAGGCGTGCAGAGGCTGTGGCTGAGGGCAGGGCCTGTCTGGCACATGGGCCAGCATGCCTCGGGAGGGTGGGCTCCACAGCGGCGCGCACACAGCAGCAGCCTCAAGTTGGCCTTCTGGCCCATAGCTGGCATGGTGGGTACATGCTGCCTTTTGCAGAAGAAAGTGTCTGCGGGAGTGTTATGAATGTCAGAAACACTGAGCTCCTAGCTAAACTCTGTCATCTCTGTCCCCTGAGCACAGGGCTGGTGGCCTCTTCTACTTTCTTGGCCCTGGCTCAGCCACCCACTACAGTCCCCACACATCTGAGCTCTCTGGTTATGACAGCTGTCTCAGTCCTACCTACTGGCTTAGACTGTAAGCTACAAGTTGAGATCTCAAGATTTCTAAGAGCCATGAAAGCATCTAGAATAAAGGAGTTTGGGGCCAGATTGCGTGTATGAATGTGTGTAAAGTATCAGGGCTATCAAGTAGAAATTAACTGCTTTTGTCCTTTTCATAATTGAACACTTTTTCTAGATCACCATGCATGACTTATCATTAAGGAGCAAGGGCACAGGACCCCTCTTCCATGGAGTCTGTCAGATCTGTCCCTGTCACCCTGTCAGCTCCAGCCCAGGAAACAGCCTTCAGAGGGGAGATGGGGGCTGGGTAGAAGAGGGGGCTGGCCTGCCCTCGGTGAATCCACAAATAGATGGCCACAGTCCTGTCCCCACATGCAGTTTACTTTACATGATCATGTCGACACTTGTTCCTCTGAGGAAACAAAAGGGTGCCCTTTTTAAAATGCTACAATTTATTTCATGCAACAAATGAAAAACAAACCTTAATTAGAAGTGACCCTACTGCAGATATGGACATTTTAGAAGACCTTAATGCATCACCAGGGCCCTGGGGAGGCTGCTACCCTCTGGGCTCAGCAGGCCAGGTCTGAGACTCCACACCAGTCTCAGTTCAGGAAGGTCACCACCAGAAGAAAGCCTTTACTATCAGAACTTCAGCAGGCTGGCAAATAGGACACAGCACACAAGCCAGGCAGCTGCTTTCCATCTGTGACTGCATGTTCCTGAGTGAACGAGCCACCAGATGTGCCAGTGGCAGCCACAGATGTTCACTCTTCTACAGGTCACATACCCTGATTTGGCCAAATCTTGTAAACCTGCTGAAGCTGTCTTCAAGCATGCAGTCTCACTGGAAATGAGGGTGAATCTCTCCTGTTACCATGTTTGCACATGAGGCAACCACCCTCCTATCTGTCCCATCCATCCAGCTGCAAGAGAAGAGAGAAGATGGTCAAGGCAGGCCAGCACATCTCAGGCCTGGATCCAGCATCTTGCTGAAGATGAGCAAAGTATTTCATGAAATGAGCTTTTCTCTTTGCAAAAACCAAGTTAAGGTCCCAGCAGGCCTGGCAGGATAGGGCAGCTAAAAGGAGACTTGTTCCAAGGGATTTGAACTCCCCAGGTGAGATGTACTGATGCTCGCATCCTTAAGACAGTCCTGACTCCTTTGGATAGCGAAATTCCTGAAATCACGACCCATCTTACACAAATTCCTGTGAAACCAGGATATCATGCAGGTTAAAACCTGTGGGCCACTTCCAGAAATTGCTAAGGGCTATAGTCTCCTTTTGTATGAAAACAGGATTCAACCAGGAAGCGGCTCCCTGACAGGCTGATCTAACAGCTCTCTGCTGCCCTGTGAGCTGGCCAAGGGCACCTGCCTCCACATGCCATGTGCTGGCTGAGTTCTCTGCCTCTGCAACTAGTGACCAGCATGACCTTAACATCTGCTGGCCTTCATTCCTGCCTAGGCAGTGAGATGAACAGTGGCACCAGCCTGCATCACCCCCAAACCAAGCCAGAGACAAGTGACAGTGTCCAGTGCGTGGAAACAGTGGGTTCCAAACCCCCTTAGTGAGAAACCAGACTGCAAGCAGAGGCTGGGGCTGTGATCAGTGCAGCTGCTGGGCTCCAGGAAGCTCTAGAGAGCAAGGGTCTCACTACTTCCTACCAGCATTCATCCCACACAAGGTGCAGAGAACTTCAATCTATCCAAGTCCTTACACGTGGATCATCATCATCCCAAGCCTCAGCTAAGCAGCTGCTTCATTTTAGGGAGTAAAATGACAGGAACTGCCAGGACCTCATCCCCCCTCAGCCACCATTAGCTATGACACCTGGCACCTGTTCCTGTCAATGGTGGGGGTGGGTCCAGGTTAGTGCCCAGCATAGAATGAATAGCAGAGCCCACTCCAGGAGGACCAGACTCAGCTCAGCAGTCCATACCTTTCCAGTCTCCCGCTGGATAAGGTCCTGCATCTCTTCTGTCCAGCCCAGAAGTTCCACCAGTCTTTCCACACTGTCAATCACGTCCCCCAGCTGGGCCACATCCTTTCTGCGAGGACCCCAAGCAAATGGACCCACCAAGTCCCGGTTGATTAGCAGCCGGGGCACGGAACTCTGCACAGCTTCAGACAAACTGGCAAAAGGCTCCACCTGAAAAATAGCCCAGACAGAAGGAGCATGGTATCAACTCCACAAGCTCATCCCTCGAGGGGCAGAAGGGGCCACGTGTGTCCTGCTCTAGTAGCCACCTGGGCTCCATCTGGATAACCCGTCCTCCTGCCAGGCCTCCCACCTTCCTCCTTCCTGCTGACTCTGCCATGGGCATCTTCCTTCCGGGGCCCTGCTTCCAGCCTGTCCTGCAAGTCTTATGTCTGGCAGAAGGGGGCTGTCACTGTCCTTCCTACCTCCTCCATCTTCACCACCTGACTCCAGAGAGGCCTAAGACATCTGGCTTCTAAATGAAATCTTCTCTCAAAAGCAACAATGTATCCTGAATTCAATGCTCATTTTTCTCATGCAATCTTTACATATACATATATACAAGTGTATATATATATTATGTATTCATCTTATATTTATATTATTGAAATCTTGCTATGTGCATAATCTTATCCTACAACTTAAATTTGTCAGCGTTGTACATGCATGATTCACAATATTCAGCTACTCTGAATATACACAACTGTATTCAAATATTGTAAGGACCTAATAGTATTTTGTTCAATAAGTACACTATAAGTTATCCATTCTTTTCTGCTGAACATTGAAATTATTTTTCAATCTTTCACTATGTAAACTTCCTCTCCCCCACCTCCATTGCACATATCAGATCTCCCTAAAGAACATAGTTATAAGGAGTTGATTGATAATGAGGCAAGTTCACCAAATACATTTTTTTAACAATAGAGGGACAGTGAGAAAGAGAGAATCAACTGAATCAATTTTATTTAATTTTTCATATGGCTTTTGTTGCTCTGACACTTCATTGTTTACGTGGTGCTGGGGTTTGAACCCGTGTACTCACGCATGCTAAGCAAACTCCGTAACCACTAGGCTACCACTCCAGCCCCCACCAGATACATTTTAACATATCATGAAGACTAATGGACATAGCAATTTATATCCCCACCAGTATGATACAGGAACCACTGTTGCTCTATGCATTTCTCAATACCTGTCACTTTCAATAGTCTAGCTTTTGTCAACCTACATCTGAGAAAACTTTTTTGTGGTATTTATTTGCATTTCCCTGAATATTATTGAGCTTGAGAAGTTTCTGTTGCATTGACTGTTTGGTTTTTCTCTTAATGAATTGTCTGAATAGATAGTGTATCCATTTCTTTATTGCCTTTTACTTATTTATTTGCAAGAATTCTTTATACTTTATAGATATTAATCTTTCAATTAAATGTCTTGGAAATTTTTTAAAAAGCAACAATGTAAAAAATGAATAATACACAGTTATCAAGACTGGGTCAGTATCTGAGGAAAATGCTCAATTCCTGCCTTTCACTGGGAAAGTTTCAAATAAATTAAAGACTTAAATGTAAACAAAGCAGTTCTTGAAGAAAATTTAGGGTTTATAGATAAGGGTGGGGAAGGACCTTTTCAGACATGATAATTTAAGTAAAATAAGACAAAGGAAAATGACAGATTGCACTGTGCAAATACTATGTAGGAAAAAAATTAAAACTCATCATACACTGCAATTTATGTGACAATTTACATTACTAATTGATAATTCATAAAAATGACCAAATTTATTTTGCTAATTTATAACCCAATGAAAAACAATGGGCAAGGGATAAAAATATGCAAGTGGCCAACAAATGCAAGAGAAGAGGGACAGCACTATCACAGGGATGCCAAACCTTTTAACTGGCCACACTGTCAAAACATCAAAGACATGTGATCTTAGTAGTGGTGAGGGAGTGAGATTATGGCCCCTTATGTCCTTTTCATGCACTGTAATTGGTATGCCTTTCTGGAAATCAAGTCCTCAATGTCTATCAACATTCATCCTTCATAAGCACTTGTGTGAGTGTAAAAATGCACACACGTGGATTTTCACTACAGGCATTTCTACTATGAAATTATATAGTGTATACTTTTTTTTTTAAAGACAGAAGGACAGAGAGGGGGAGAGGGAGAATCAATTTTTAGTTTTTCGCATGGCCTTTGTCGCTCCAACATTTAGTTGTGTACATGGGTGCTGGGGTTCAAACCCGTGTACTTGTGCATGCTGGGCAAGCACCGCAACTGATGAGCCACCGCTCCAGCCCCAGTGTATGCTTTTATTGTCACTGTGATACATGCGTATAATCCCAGTGGTTCTGGAGGCTGAGGCAGAAGGATTGTTCAAGGTCAGCCTCTGTATCTTAGTGAAACACTAAACAACTTAGCAAGACCCTGTTTCAAAATAAAATATAAAAAAGGGCTGGGGATGTGGCTCAGTGGTTAAGCGCCACTGGGTTCAATCCCTGGTACCAAAAAAATAATAATAGCAATAATAAATATAAAACTTATGACTGGATGTGTCATAAGAATATATGAGATTTGGCAAATTCATACAGCTGGGGCTGGAGTGGTGGCTCACCAGTTGCGGCGCTTGCCTGGTATGCGCAAGGATGCAGGATCAAGCCCCAGCACCACGTAGACAGTGAAGTGTTGGAAAACTAAATAAAATTGATTCTCTCTCACTGTCCCTCTCTTAAAAAAAAATGGCTGGTGGTCCTACTGTCCACACCTTTTGGCTGGTTCTGCCCACATACCCTGATGACCATAGCTCCCACAGCTCAGCCTGTGGCCCCAGACTATCTCCATGTCTATCCTCCAGCCTCGCCCCCACCTGTCCCTACCTTGGGCTTCTCCTCCCACTCATTCCAAACCCCAGCTTCTACCTCCATCCCTGCTAGACTCCTCCCCCACACTTCCATCTCCTGATCATCAGCCCTAAACCTATAACAGGCTGAGCTCCTGAGGATCCCCAAATCTACCTGCCAGGAAACCGGCCACAACCTTGAAGCCCTCCACATCCTCCCACAACCTGCACTCCAGCAGGCCTTCTGTCTTCACAGGCAGACTCCAAGGGCCACCTGCCAGTGCCATTCATAGCACAGTAGCAGCAGGAACGCTCCCAACAGGGCATCAAGTTGTATGTGGCACTCCGGCCAGAACCCTCTCAGCTGAAACCCTCACCTTTTCAATGTCCCAAGCAACCAGGCCCCACGTTCAGCCTTCCTGTCTCACCTGGTACTTCTCCCATAGCACTTACCATCTACTCATGCCACACTGTGACTGTCCCTAGCACTGGTACAGGGGATGGCTTAGTAGGCAACAACAGTGATGCCCGTAGCACACACACCCTGGGCCTTTGCCTACTGGAGCACCCAGAGCATAGAGATTTCTGTCCCTTCTGCCCCTGGTGACCCAGTTGGGCACCAGCTTTTTTTTTTTTTTTTTTTTTTTTAAGCGAGAGGGACAGTGAGAAAGAGAGAAAGAAAGAAAGAAAGAAATTTTTATTTAGTTTTTCATGGGGCCTTCGTTGCTCCAAGACTTCATTGTATATGTGGTGCTGGGGTTTGAACTTGCATACTTGCACCTGCTGGGCAAGCATGTAACCGCCAAGCCACCACTCCAGCCCCTACCAGCTTGTTTCATTGCCTCGTTTCTCACTCCCTATCTTTTACAAACTTCCTAGTGTTCAAATTGAGGTGCATGGAACCCAGCTCAGCATCCTCCCTCCCAGCTAAATCCTAACTCTGCAGACTGGGCCAGCAGCCCCCTCCCCAGGCCACTGTCCCCTGCCCT
>PVKS010022101.1:0-34236 GCA_004027875.1 Aplodontia rufa | reverse complement strand
GCCAAGGAAGCTGCAGAAAGAGGCCATTGCATTTCTCTGTGACCCAGAAAGAGGACAATGTCTAGCCTAGTAACACCCTTCACTTCCAGTCTGCCTACACACACATAACCCCCCTCCTATAAACTGGTGACAAGCCCAAGACCTCTGTGATAGGGGTATGTACCCGTTGGTCCACCTCTGTGATGGTGAACTTTTGTCAGCTGAGCCTCATGATGCTTGGATATTTGATCAAACACTGTTCTGGATGTGTTTGAGGGTGATATTAACATTTAAATCAGACTGAAGAAATTATTCTGCCTAATATGGGTGGATCTTGTCCAATCTGTTGAAGACCTGAATAGAATAAAATGATTGAGTAAGAGAATTCCTGGGGATGGAGCAGTTGCTCAGCAGTTGGAGCGCTTGCTGGCATGCATGAGGACCCAGGTTCAAACCCTAGCACCACGTACACGACAAAGTGTTGGGGAAACAAAGGCCAGATGAAGAAAAGTTGCTTCTCTTTCCACTCCTTCTCTAAAAGAGAATTCCTCCTGTCTGATAGCCTTCAACCTGAGACATCAACTTATTTCTGCCTTTGAACTCAGTCCAAAACATTGCCTCTTCCTGGGTCTTGAGTTTGCCAGCTTCAGGAGTAACTACACAATTACCTCTTTGGTTCTCTAGCCTTTGCACTCACTAGAACCACATGATTGGCTCCCCAGGTTTCCAGCTTGCTGAGTCACTCTGTAGACATTGGGATTTGTCAACCTCTCTAACTGCATGAGACATTGCCTCATAGTCTCTCTCTCTCTCTATATATATATATATATATACACACACACACACCCTGCTACTATTTCTCTAGATAACCCTAACATACTCATATACCTACACTAACGTTGTTTCTGAAAGTTGGAACACAGAGCAACTTGCCCCATTCTAATGTCATGCAATATACCGTTGTCTCCTGGGAACCTGGCACCTCTACGCTTATCAGCACACCATCCAAAATAGTGGTGGCCACTGTGTATTGAGCTGTTCTGTGTCTTTAATGTACACATACATCCTCATTAAAGCTTAAAATATTTGAGATGCTTGGTATCATTTCATACACAAGGGAAGGGACATAGAAATGTTATACACAGTGTCCAAGGGCACACAATTAAAAACCAGCCAGCACTCAAACGTGGATCTGAGTACACTACCATTGCTCTTAGCTCCCATTGCCACTCAGCATCCCAAAGTACCAACGAAGCCACCAGCTAAGGCTTCATTGCTCACCTCCCCTTTAGTTGACAAATCCAAGATGTCAGTTGCATGCATGGACTCTACCCCTTTCATCTCTCCTGTCTGTCGCTCTGGCCTGGCCCTGGAACCTGCAATTGGGCCATCAATTACCCTGCCTTCTACAGATCCAGCCCTCTTCTCTTCTCTCACATCAACATGCACTCAGCTTTCAAAATGTTCCTGAAAGCTCCCCCAAACCTGTCCCAGCACTGCAGCCACCCATTACCTATCTACCCTGAGCCTAGAGCCGAGTGAGTGCCAACTTCTATTCAACATGAGTTCTCTGAAAGCAAGCCAGGGGCCTAGCCCTAACCCTGACCCTAACTCAACCCCAAAACCTAAACAAACCTAACCATTAGCTATAACATTGATGTAACTCAACCCTAATTAACCCTAAATCTAATCTCAAACCAAACAAAACCCAACCCAACTACCAACTCCTAATGTTAACACTGACCGTGACTGCAGCTCCACCTAAAACTGAACTCCTACCCTGACCCCAGATACTGTCACCACTAACCCTAACCGACAGAGTATGTCTTATAACAAAAAACAATATACTTGAGACTAGTCTTAACACTATTGCTAACCCTTAACCCTTATCTAATCCCAAAACCAACCCATAACCCCAACTTCAACACCTAACCCTAACCCTAATCCCAATCCAAACCCAAACCTAAACCTAACCATTGTGCATTAAACAATAATCATAATCCTAACCCTAAAATTACTCCCAGCCCTAAAGTAACTCCTAATTTCTAGTCCTGACTGCTAACCATAATCCTAGCCATAGCCCTCACCTAACCTTTACCCTGTCCCTGAGCCCCTAACCTAACCCTAACCCAGCTTATCATATTGCTACTTTATATGCATTTATGATTGTACAAATAACTCCTTAACAAAATTTTTAAAAAGACATAAAATTTCAAGTTATTCTGCAGTACCATATTGATGTTTCTCAGTGTGAAATAGTGCCCAGAAGAGGCCATGCAGGGATAAACCCTTCTAGCTCTCACCAAGGTGGAAAACTTCCATTGAGATCATAATTACAAAATTATAATTGGTGGATTTTTTTTTTTTTTTTTTTTTTTTTTTTTTGCTTGAGGTACTGGGATTGAACCAAAGGCTGCAAAGCAGGCTAGGCAAATGCTCTACCACTGATCTACATCTCCATCCTGCTCTTTTATTTTATTTTGAAACAGGCTAATTTGCCCAGGCTGGCCTCAAACTTGCAATCCTCCTGCCTCAGCCTCCTAAGTAATTGGAATCATGGGTGTTCACCACCACACCCAGTATAATAGTTTTAGTTATTGTTTCCTTCAGCTTTCCACTTGGATATTGATTTAGATCAGTTCCCCAATGTGAACACCAGATAACTCTGGAGCAGGGGAAAACTATAGAACTGTACAGTTTTTATCTGGGTCTTCAAGAAAGATCCATGAGTCACTGCACATAGATTTCCAGTCAACCAGCACCCATGCAAACTTAGGCTAAGATGCCGGGTACCTCTCTTCGCCGAATCTCTCTTTAGGGCCAAACTCTGTGTCTCTACTTCTCTCTCTAGATTGTGAATATTCTGAGCAAGACTCACCTTGCTCATCTATAACACTATAAGAGTTATCTGCTCATCTCTAACCCTCCTAACCCACCCTCCCCCAACTTAGCAGGGCATCTGAAACACTTAGGCAAATAAATTCAGAATATTATGAGTCATTACAAGATTCATTCATTTCTTCTCCTTTTCCTTCTCCTTCTTCTCTTTCTCCCCAAAGATTTTTTTTAGGACAGACAGACAGAATCAATTTTTATTGAGTTTTTCACACGGCTCTCATTGCTCTAGCACTTTGTTGTGTACATGAGTGCTGGGGTTTGAACCCGTGTACTTGCGCATGCTAGGCAAGCGCTGTAACCGCCGAGCCACCACTCCAGCCCCCTCTCCCCAAAGATTTGAACTTAAGTTCAACCCTGGGAAAATGAAAAAAAGGTAAGTCTTTGATCTAGTAAGAATTACCTGAGTTTCTGACCACAGGCAGAATGTGGGCCTATGAGAGAATTTAAGTGAAATTATCAAAAAAATAAGCTACCCTTGTTTTGCAGACCTAAATTTTGAGCCTCAAAATTCACTCACTACAAAGGTTCATTGCTTTAACGAATGAACTTCGAGAGAGGGCTTCTGCTGAGTAAGCTCTTGGTGGAGCAGCCTTGGCTGCCTTCCAGGGAAGACAGTAATTACTAAAAAGAGCATCTGCTTTCTAGTCCCTGCCTGGCCACTTATTATCTGAGGTTCTCTGAGTAGGCTACAAGCCTCTTTGAGTCTCAGTTTTCTTATCTGTAAAATGGAGATAATGGCACCTGCCCTGCCCTCCTTACAATGTTATCAGGAGGATTAAGGAAATAACATATGCAAAGGTACTTTTTCAAGGGTGTGGGGATGGCCCCTGTCTTGTGGTTTGTGAAATCAAGGATCAGAGTCCTAGGTACCCTTCTCCACCAAACTGTTCTTCTGGAAGCGGTGACTAAGCTATCCCTGGAGCCACATTGGGGCTAACTGGAAGACATCCACGATGATGCTCTCAATATCAGCAGTGCTCGCTTTATCCAGAAGAAATTCTCAGGGCACAAAACAAACCTATTTTCATTGTGAAAGAGTTCGTCTGCTATGCGACAACAAATTAAGCTCCAAGTGACTATTCCTGTAAAACACGTCCTGGGCTTACCACTGCTATTATGGGGTGGATGGACCTGGTAAAGAATCAATTAAAACTCTGACACATTAAATGGAGCTCAAAGACCTGTTTCTCAGGTTTCCCCGGAGGAAAATAATCATGTTACATTATACCTCGGAAGCCGAACGGGGCAAGATTCCGGAGACAAGTCTAGGGTTCACAAGACAGACTTCAGCTTTTCTAAATCATTTTTTCAAGCGCTATTTAAAGGATTACAGCACTTGATTCGTCATTAGTCCAACAATATCATGGTGGAGCAGGGGGGATTATCATCATGCGGACATCCTCCAGAAAACTGTAAGTTCCCTCGAAAAATGCTTTTGAAGAAATGCTGAAAATATTGCAGCCTTTATAGTTATGCCCATTTGGGAGCAAAAGTCGGTGTTAAGGAAGTAAAATCAGGGGGATATTGAAACTGAAATTCCTTTTTATTTTTATAATTGGGCTGTTCTACAAAAAGATATAGTTGTGGCTAAAGAATGCTTTTGAAAGAAGTTCTAGAATTTTCAGAAGAAGCAAAACTCGAAGGCAAGGGAGATTTGGGGGTAGGAATTGTGGTGCTGGTGAACACTGCTTCTGCCTGTGATAGCAATGGGAATGTGAGTTGGTTTTTTTGTTTTTTTTTTTTTACTAATTCATACTTCTGTGTTAGCTATCTTTTGATCTTGTTGCCTAAAATAACTGCTCTCGACTGGAATACATAGAAGGGATTTTGAGGTTCAGGCAGGATATTTCCAGAAGTGTCGCCTACCAGCAAGTTTCAACAGAAATAAAGAACTGAACAGGAAATAAAGACCAGAGGAAGTCAAGCGTCAGAGAGGAAGTCAAGCGTCAGCAATGATCATGGTTGAGGGAGGAGCTAGGCTTGTAGATGTAATCCCTGCGTCAGGAAATGGTTTGGGGGACTCAGCTGACCCCTGACTTTGCAGACTAACTCTGCAGAGAATGAGAGAGAAAAAGCAACATGAGGGTGGGGTATAAATCTCATGGTTTTGAGAGATTTCACCAGGAGAGAGAGACAGAAAGAACAGGAACCCTGAGTGTAAGGACAAGACAAGGCCTGCCACTCACGTGTTCGGCTCTAGAGCAGAGCAGGACACTTTCAGAGGAAATGCTCTCACAGGTCAGGAATCCATTCAGTTAGGAGAGTACAAATGTTTGGCAATTCTGATCATGAAATCTGTCCACCTCATCTTTTCATTTTTATTATAAAAAGTGGAGAAGGGGTTAGAGACTCTCCTTTTAAGTGAGAGTACTATTCACTGTAACTTTTCCATAAGACTCTTTTATTCTTTTCCTAAGTTGCTATTTCTTTGTTTATTTTATGGTACTGGAGATTGAACCCAGAGCCTTTGCGCATGCTAGGCAAATACTCAACCACTCAGCTTCATCCCCAACCCTTGAGTTGTTATTTCAATCCTTAAGTTTTCTCTCTACTGCTTAGGGAGGGAAAATACTCTTTTTTTGGAACGTACTTTTGTCTGTTAATGCTGTCTTCATCTTTATAGAACAGGGGCCTCTCAGAGCCACTGAGAGGGGTTCAGAATATCTGGGGGCTGAGCTAGGGTTGTAGCACAGTGGTAGAGCACTTGCCTGGCATGTGTGAGGCTCTGGGTTCAATCCCCAACACCGAAAAGAAGATGTGTGGGCTTGGAGTGTTGCCAGGGTCCTTGGAGTTAGAAAGGGAGGGTGGCAGGTCAGGTCAATGCCCTGCCCTCCTTCCCTCTCTCCCCTCTACTACAAACTCTCCAGGCATCTACGAGATCCTACAGAGGGAATGATGTTTCTGCTGCATACAGCAAACAAATAAAGTGAATATCACTAAAATTTCCAATCTTTTCATCTGACAAAAAGAATTTATCCTCACAGAGAATTAGAATGAGTTAGGCAAAGGCAAGCCAGCAGAAAATCCATGTGTATGGATAACTAGTTCTACCACACTGGTCTTCCTCTCCCTTTGTCCAAAGGAGTTGGCCAGGTCTTAAAGGCCGTATCCACTCCCTGTCCCAGTTTAGGTCATCTCTCAAATTCCATTACCGTGTACACCACATCTCTAAGGATAAAACCATGTGCAACCCCTCTTGAGTCAATCCAATCCCACAAGCATTTATTGAGTATTTTCTTTGTGGAGCCCTGTACCAGGTAATAGAGATTCACATATGAATTTGAGATACAATCCCTGCCCTCAAAAATATATATGACTTGTTGTAATTAAAGGCATCTTATAATTGTACTATGACAGAAATTTTCTTGAATGTACTGTATTACTGGACACAAAAGAGGAGGAAGGAAAACCATTTGGGGCTGCAGCGGTGGCTCAGCGGTTATGGTGCTTACCTGGCATGCACAAGTACACAGGTTCAAACCCCAGCACCTATGTACACAACTAAGTGTCAGAGCAATGAAAGCCATGTGAAAAACTCAATAAAAATTGATTCTCTCTGTCTAAAGAAAAAAAACACTGAACATAGAATTACCATATGAGCCAGCAAATCTGTTCATGGATATACATTTTACCCAAAAGAATAGAAAATAAATACTCAAACAAGTATATGAATATACATGCACAATATTCACAATAGCCAAAAGGTAGAAACAACTTTAATGTTCACCAATGGACAAATGAATGGATAAACAAACTGTAATGTATCCACACAGTGAAACAACACTCAGTCACGAAAGAGTGATACACACTACCTCATAGATGAACTTCAAAAACATTGTACTAAATCAAAGAAGCCACACAACAAAAGGTTACAAATTGCATGATTTCATTTACATGCAGTATCCAGAATGCAGTTGGGGCAGCGGAAATGGAAAGTGACTGTTTCATGGAACAGGGTTTCCTTTTAGGGTAATGAAAATTTTCAGGAACTAGAAAGCAGCAGAAGTTGTCCAGCATTGTAAATGTACTAAATGCTACTGAATCAATCCATTTAAAATGGTTATGTGAATTTCCTCAATTTTAAAAAGAGAGAGCCAATCAACAATGGAGCACTTGCCTGGATTGCACGAGGCCCCCGTTTCAATCCCCAACACCACATATGCAAAAAAAGGAAAACACAAGAACCAGATAAAAAAATCAACTCGCTCTGTCCCTTAAAAAGAGAGAAAGAGAGAGAGCAAGCCAGGCACAGTGGCACATACTTGTAATCCCAATGACTTGGGAGGCTGAAGCCGGAGGATCGCAAGTCCAAAGCCAGCCTTAGCAACTTAGTGAAGCCGTAGCAACTTAGTGAGACCCTGTTTCAAAATAAAAAATAATAAGGGTTGGGGAGGTATCTCAGCTGTTAAGCACCCCTGGGTTCAATCCCTGGTATCTAAATAAATAAATAGAGAAATAGGGAAAGTGGAGATCTCTAAAGAAATGTGAAAGCCAGAGAGTTAGCTGGTAGGATCTGTTGAGGATCAGCTCTTGCAAGCCTGGAAAGTCCTTGGACCTTGTTCTGGGAGAAGTGGGATAGTCAGTAAGGATCTTTGAGCAGGAGAATGACTTGACCAGGTCTGCGATGTAGACTGGGCATTTCAAGTGGAGGGTCAGCAACAGTAGAGAGCGTCTGGACTCAGGGGAACCTGTGGAAACTGCTGGCCCAGTGAGAGATCATAAAGAATGTACCAGATAGAGAACACCTGCCTGATCAGCCATATGAAATATGTTCCACTAAGGTCAAACTCAGAAATATTACCTGGGATGAAAAATATTAGATGCAACTCATTTTGCAAACAGCAGGAGTCCTTTTCTGTACATGCTACCAGCTTTGGCATCTAACAGATTTTTGAAGGTAAAATTAACCTACTTCCTCTTCCTGTGAAGATTACTCAGAGAGACTTATCCTTGAGCAAATACTATACCAAGGAAACAAACCTAGCTTTGAAGGGAGCAAATTATAACCCCAAAATAGGTTTAAAAAAGGAGCTATGATCCAAAGTTAAAGCTTTTATTATCTCAGTCTCCACTCTGGCCACATTAGCATGTCAAGAATATTTATTGCCCACTGTGGGTTTGTTAAGGTAAACAAGCAGATTAATTTGTACAGAGAACAAAAGTTTGATTGAAACCAGAATGAAAATCTCATCTACTCCATATTTAAGTACTAAGTGCAATGTAACCTATCAGAATCACATAAGACCCATCAAACCAAACTTCAGAGGGAAGTCAAAAGACTTCTTTTATGTAGTGCATCTGCCAATTAGTTTCACCTTGCCATTTTGGATTCCCTACCCTAAGGGAAATGCCAAGACTGAGGAGTTTCCTGGACTTTCAGTGCTACAATCAAAACATTTGGGTGGAAAGAAATAGAGTCAGTCCTCCACATCCACAGAAGCCCAGTCCACCAGTTCCCAATACTTAGGTTCCTTGGGTTCTGTGTCTATCGGTTCTGCATCTGCAAATTCAACCAACTGTAGTTTGAAATTTGTTTTCATTTTATCTCTATTGAACACCTTCAGACCTTTTTCGGTCATTATTCCTTAAGCAATAAAAAGTATCAATTATTTGTGCAGCATTTACATTGCCTTAGGAATTGTAAGTAATGTAGAGATGATTTGAAGTATGCAGAAGGATTGTATAGCTTCTTTGCATGTTCTACACCATTTTACATGAGGGAATTGAGCACCCCCAGGTTTTGGTATTCATGCAGGGTCAGGGTACCAGTCCATGAATACCAAGGGAGGATTCTACATTCAAAGAGCAAGAATTCATTTCAAATGAGTTCTCAGACCATTAACTCCAAACATGCCTTGAGAAAATATGGTTTCAGACAGATTGCAGGAGAATTTTTCTTACCTTCCAAATCATTCACTAAACAGATGCCTGCCGAGTTCCTGCCATGTGCCAGGCTCAGGATCCAGGGTTGGGATCCAGAGAAGAAAATGTGCCAGGATGACCTTGGGAGATGTTCACAGGCTCCTGGCCAAGCAGAGATGTACTGAGTGACAACCCAGGCTCACACAATGGAATTAATAATTAGACAATCAGCTTATAAGAACCAGGCATTTACATAAATTATCTCTCACTCTTAAAACAAAACCTCAAGATGGGTAGCATTATCCCCATTTTAAAGATAAGAAAAATAAAATCTGAAGGTTAAAGAGGTTATGGAATTTACCCAAGGCCACCCAGCTAGTACTGACAGAGGCAATATCTGAACCAAGACTTTGAGCAAGGTCTGCTTGGTTCCAGAAGTTATGCCTATTTTGCTATTCTCAGGTCCCAATCAGTATGATCAGGGTTAAGATCTCTGTCATTCAGATTTCTGATCTTACTCTAGCTTGTCTTAGCCTTTCATCTGCTGTACCTATGCTCCCAACTGATAGCAAAATTGCCAGGTTTTAAACATTCATGCTAATAGAGACAGGGTGTGGAGGAGGGGGAAGGTTAGACATTCTTGTTTAACTACCAGACAAATGAAAATTACCTTTAGAAGTTAGATCAAGGTGGCACATGGAGAAGAAAACATCAGGAGAAGCTTCGTGACATTGGAGTTGGCAGTGATTTCTTAAGACACCAAAGGCATAAATGACAAAAGAAAAAAAAGCGGACAAATTGGACTTCATCAAAATGAAAAAGGACAATACACCAGAGTAAAAAGAGAATCCACAGTATGAGAGAAAATATTTGCAAATGCATATCTAAAGTGATCATATCTGGAATATAGAGAAAATTCCTAAAACTCAGCAAAAAAATGCAAAAAAATTGGGCAAAGTTCTAAAATAAACATTTCTCCAAAGAAGATACACAAATGGCCAATAAGCACATGAAAAGATGCTCAAATCACTAATCTTTAGGGAAAAGCAAATCAAAAACACAATGAGATGCCAATTCTGGATTATTAGGATGGCTTTTGTTAAAAAAAAAAAAAAGAATGAAAGAAAGAAAACAGAAAATAACAACAGTGGGGATATGGAGACATCGGATGCCTTACATGCTGCTGATAAGATTGTAAATTGGTGCAGCTGCAAAGAAACCCAGTACAGCATTTCCCCAAAGAATGGAGAATGGAATTACCATCTGATCCAGCAGTTCCACTTCTGTCTATATCCAAAAGAATTGAAAGTAGGGGTATGAAGACACTTTCATACCCCTATGTTTGTAACAGTGTTTTTACAACAGCCCAAATGTGGAAGCAACCCGAGCCTCCGTTGACAGACAAATGGACAAGTAAAATATATACATATACACATGATGGATAACATTCAGAATTCAAAAGGAAGAAAATCTGACACCTGCTACAACAAAGACGAACCCTGAGAATATGTACAAAGAAACCAGCCAGACACAGAAGGACAAATACAGTACCGTTCCATACAAGGTACTCAGAGTAGTTGGACTGATAGGGTCAGAAAGTAGAATTGTGGCTTCCAGTGGCTCATGTTGAGGGGGATGGGGAGATGTGGGTTAATGGACACAGACTCTCAGAAGTTCAGTCTGGGACCATGAGAACATTCAGGAGATGGATGGTGGTTGGTGGAGATGGTTGCACGACCATGTGAATGCACTTGATGCCACTGAACTATAACCTACAAAGGATCAAAAGGGTAAATGCTGTGTTATTTATGTTTTATCACAATAAATCAACAAAAGAGGACTGGGGATACGTCTCAGTGATAGAGCACTTGCCTGGCATGTGTGAGGCCCTGGGTTTGATCCCCAGAACTCAGTCAACATAAAATAAAAATAAAACAACAAAAGCCAACATACAGAGCACATGCATCTAACGACCTCAAGTTCCCCCAAAACTATGCTCTTAAAAAATGCTAAAAAAAAATGGGGAATCATTTAATGGGTATAAAGCTTCAGTTTTGCAAAATGAAGTGTTCTGGAGATTTGTTGTATAACAATGCAAAAACATTTAGCACCACTAACCTATACACTTAACAACGGTTAAAACAGCAAATTTACGTTGTATATTTCACCACAATAAAAAAAAATCCTTTGGAATACTAAAGAGCAAGAATGGTTGCTACCAACCCATTGGACACTGTGAGGCAGTTCTGAATGGCAGCTGACAGATGGGATTGGTCTGAAAGAGAAATAAGGATGAAGAAACCTCGGCTGGAAATACTTTCCAGAGGCCCTATTATGAAAGGGACCAGGGACGAGGAAGAGTGACTGTCAGGGGAAACTAACTGGGGCACTCGCTCTATAGGAAACAGCTCTCCATCTTGAAAGGGCTGTACCAGTACCACCTAGAGGACTGGATAGAGCACATTGCTGGACCCCACCCAGCGCTGCTGATTGAGCAGGGCCTGAGACCCTGCATTTCTAATAGAGTCCCCAGTGATGCTGGTGCTGCTGGACCTGTCCCCCCCTCCTTCAACCGTCATGAGAGACCAACAGCAGCATCTTCCAAGGGGGAGGTCCAGGAACAGATACTGAGCCCCAGGTTCCTAGAAAACTCAAGTGGAAGACTAGAAAGCTCCATAGTGCAGGACAACTACCAGCACACAGCCTGTCCTCCCCGACAGTGACCTACTTGGACCAGATTCACAGTCACCACAAGGCCAACAGAGACTCTTAAAGTTAAAGAAGAGAAGGCAGCAAGAGATAAGCATCCATGTCAGGAAAGAGAAAAAGTATCTACAAAGAAATGGAATTAATCAAACAAAAGATATCAAAATACGTGTAGCTAACACTCTCAGAGGGACTCTAAAAACACACCCAAGGAAGAATATGGAGAAGGAATAAGAAGCAGGAGAAAAGAGAGGGGGAAAGAGAAAAGGGAAGAGACTGCTATAAGCACAGACACACATCACATATATAAAGTGTGCCGAAAATGAAAGCACAACTCAGCGGATGTTTGCATCCTAAATACCCTTGAAATCCCCATCCACACAACACAAAGAATGCGTCCAGCTAGGTGTGGTCCTGCACTCCTGTAATCCCAGCAGTTCGGGAGGCTGAGGCAGGAGGATGGTGAGTTCGAAGCCAGCCTCGGCAACTGAGCAAGACCCTAAGCAATTTAGAGAGGCCCTGTCTCAAAATAAAATATAAAAAGGGATGGGGATGTAGCTCAGTGGTTAAGCACCTCTGGGTTCAGTCCCTGGTAACAAAACACACACGCACAAAACTTACATAAGAAGTTCATGTTTTCATGTTTAAGCTTACCAAAAAAGTAATAATAATAATCCAATCTGTAAAAAACTGATTTTTTTTCCATTTTCACTATATTAGTTATAGTATTTATTTTAATTACACAATTTATTATAAATTTCTTCAGGTTTTTAAAAAATTGAATAGAATGAAATTGATCAAATTATGTGCATGTACAAATGTCATAATGAATCTCACTATTATGAATAATTATAATACACCAAAAAAAATAATTTATTAAATATATACAGTATAATACATTATACCATTCAATACTATCAGTGAACATATAAAGAAATAACCAACTCGTTCATGCCATTTCCTGACTTATAACACTTTGAAAGAAGGATCGGCAAGTAGTGAGATCTAACTTCTGATGTGACACTCAATCCTGCACCTGAAAAGGTCAGTCACTGGTGTGCTACTGGATTCTGTCTCAAAATAAAATTAAAAAAGGCTGGGGATGTGACTCAGTGATTAAGTGCCCCTGGGTTCAATCCCCAGAACCAAAAATAAAAACAACAAAGAATGCTCATATAGGGACCGGAGCAGTGACTTGGCAGTAGAACACTTGCCTGGCATGCATGGGGACCCAGGTCTGATCCCCAGCACCACATACACAACCAAGTGTCCGAAAAACAAACACCAGATTAAAAAATAAATAAAATTGATTCTCTTAAAAACAAATGAATGCTCATATACATGTCTTTTGATGAACATTAGAGCTCATTTGTCTTGGATCTACACTGGCTGGAATTGTTTGGATATAAGATTAATTTTGGATTAATTTTAATAAATGCTGTCAGTTTTCTGAACCAACCATCAGTGTAGGAGAATTTCAGTTGCTCTATATCCTTGCCAACCCTCAATGTTCTGGTTCTTTTACTTGTAACAAATGATGCGGGAGAGGTATTGTGTGATTTTAATTTGCATTAGCCCAATTAATAATGATATTGAGTAACTTTTCATATGCTAACTGGCCATTAGGATATCTTCATCTGTGAAGTAATTTTACAGTCTTTAGCTTATTTTTTTGAATTGGCAAAATCGATTTTCTTATCAATTTGTATGTGTTCTTCAGATACGGTGAGTTCAAGTCCTTTGTCAGAGATAAGTGTATTGTTATTATTCTCTATCAGTCTGTGACGTGTCTTTTCATTCTGAAAATAATGCCTTTTGATGAATAGAAATCACTCATTTTGATGAAATCCAGTTTGTTAACTTTTCTCTTAATTTGTACTTTTTTGCATCCAATATTAAAAGTTTTTGCTTACCCCATGAACATGAGATATTTTGCAGTTTCCTTTTAGAATCGCTATTATAATTTTCTCTTTCACTTTTATATCTGTGATCCATCATGAACTTTTATGCATGGTGTGAAAGGTCCAGTTTCTTTTTCTTTCTTTCTTTGACCCAACACTCTTTTTTTTTTTTTTAACCAGGGTTTGAACCCAGGGGTGCTTAATCACTCAGCCACATCTCTAGCCCTTTCTGTATTTTATTTTGAGGCAAGGTCTTATAAGTTGCTTAGGGTCTTGCTACATTGCTGAGGCTGGCTTTGAACTTGTGATCCTCCTGTCTCAGCCTCTGGAGCTACTGGGATGACCCATGTGTGCAACTTTGCCAACACATTTTACTGGAAATTTACTGACAAATTTCTTCACTAACTTGCTGTAAAATATTTGTCCTAAATCAAATGGTCTTAGATGGGAATATTTCTCTACCCTCTATTCTATTTCAGTGGTTTATCTGCTTAATTACTGTGCATTTCTAAGTTTGTATCTGGCAGTGGAAGCCTGTTGGCTCTCTTCATCTTCAATTTTGCCTTCACTATCTAGGTCCTTTGCTTTCAAACACATTTTACAATAAACTTGCCAATATCCACTTAAAAAAAAAAAAGACATCCTAGAATTTTATTTTTCAGGGCTAAGGACCAAACTCGGGGCCTTGCGCATGCTAGGCAAGCGCTCTGCCACTGAGCTAAATCCCCAACCCCCATCCTAGAATTTTTATTGAGTTTCAGTAAGTCTCCAGATCAACTTAAAGAAATTAATATCTTATCAATATTGGGTCTTTCAATATATGAAAAATATGATTTATTCCTTAATTTATTTTATTCTTTATGTTCTCTCAGTAATGTTTTATGGTTGTCAATGTACTTGTTTTTTGAATCTGTCATTAGATTTATTCCTAAATATCTTGTGGGTTTGTTGATACTATAAATGGCTTTTTCGAACTTTAAGGTTTTAATTGTTGGTTGCTAGTATGTAGAAGTACAAATAGTTTTGTACATTGACCTAGTATTCAACTCCTTTGCTAAATTTATTCATTTAATTCTTTATATCAGGTTTTCTTGATGTAATACATATAGTTTGTGAATAATACTGCTTTATTTCTTCTTTTACAATATTGATAGATAGCTTTTCAAAAAAACTACCTTAATGAAGAACAATTTGCATATTACAAAATTCACCTGCTTTAAGAATAGTTGAATGAGTTTTGGCAAATGAATATATAGTCATATAACCACCACCAATATTAAGCTATGGAATGTTTTCATCTTCCAAAAAGTTCCCTCAGTGCCCCTTTGCAAACAGGCTGGGGAACAAGTCACACTGTAGCCCCTTCCTGGAAAGAAAAATGTTCCAGGTAATTGGCATGGCGATGCAGTAAGGCCAGCAGGTTCTCCCCTGGAAGAGGGAGTGTGAGAGGGAAAACTGCCCATGAGCTGACGCTCACACCTAGGGAGGGCTCCCCTAAAATGTCGCTGCCGGACCCATCCCCTAGAGATTCTGATTTACTTCAACCTTGAGGGAGCTCAACCTGGTGTATCTTTTTTTTTTTAAATTCTGTAATTTTCTTTAATTTGTTGAATATGGATTTACAATTAAGGGGGAATCATTATCAAACAATCAAGAACAAATGTATATTCACACAGTTAGCCAAGGCTGATGCCATTCCATGATTACCCCGCCTTGGGTTCTCCATGGTTCTGTTTCCCCCAATTAAACCCCTGTGTTAAATGGACTTCTCATGAAAGTTGGAGGATTCCCACTGAGTTAATTCCCCCACACTCCCTCCCTCCAGTCTCCTTGATATCCTTCCTGTTCCCTGCTCCCTTCCTGTTCCCCTCTCCCAGCATCCTAGGCCAGGTTCCTCCGTTCATGTAAAAATTCATCCATGTTGAGGTTATTATTAGCTTAGCCATCTATCATACTGTTTCCAGTTGTATTCTAGCTTCCACGAATGGGAGAAAATATTCAGGCCTTGATTGGGATACTTCACTTAGCATAACTTTTTTCCATCTCCATCCATTTGGCTGCTAAAGCCATAATATCGTTTTCTCTAATAGTCGAGTAGTATTCCATAGTATATATGTACCAAAGTTTTTGAATCCACTCGTTGAGTGAGGGGCATCTGGGTTGGTTCCATAGTCTAGCTATAGTAAATTGAGCTGCTATAAGCGTTGATAAAGTCGTGTCTCTATAATATGCTGATTCTAACTCTTTTGGGAAGACACCCAGGAGTGGGATAGCTGGATCATAAGGTGGTTCCAGCCCTAATTTTTTGAGGAGTCTCCACACTGCTTTCCAGAGTGACTATACCAGTTTGCAGTCCCAGAGCTGGTGTATCTTAAAAGTCCCTCAATGTGATTCTCACATGAAACCAAGGCTGAGAATTACTGAGATTAAAGGAAGTTATTGTTGCCGGTGGAGGTTAGCTTTCTAAAATTGTAAAAATTATATACTTGCTGTCAGTAAAGGAAGTTCTTTAAAAAGATGCATAATTCCAATACTTCTGCACACCGAATGTTCTCAAGGTTTTGCCCACATGCAGACATCGTTTTGCATAAGTACACTCATTATTGTAATGCAACTCTGCTTTTACTTTTTTAGCTACCATTTGTTATAAACATCTTCCTTACAGGGTTCGTGATTCCAAGAGTGGGCTTGGAGGTGGACAAACCTGAGTTAGAATCTCAGATTGTTCACATGGTGGCAGTGGGTCTCGAGCAAATGACTTACAGCAGCCAAACACCTGGCGTTCATCTGGCTTTCTGTTAATGGTAGCTGATGTTATTACTGGAACAAGTAGGGCTGTCTACTGCAAGGAATGACACAGTAGGACAGGAAGTGTAGACAGAACAAAGAATTGGGGAGGGAGGGAGGAAGGGAATTCATGCATGCTCTGCACGAGGACTTAGGGTGCCTTGAAGGAAGGGCTTGCAGAAGGCAGCTGTGCGCACTCTCGAGTCCGGGTGCTTGCGCGTGTACATTCACGTGTATCTGAAAGAGCTGGGAGTTCAGGGCTATCTATGCTGGTGGAGTTACCACAGCTGAGCCTGATTCTGGGGGACAGAAATTCAAAAGGGTCCTTGGATCACCTGCTTTAATGACAACACAGTAACAGCCACAAGAGCCATAAATAATGGAATGCACAGGCCAAGAGAACACATTTGCTTGTTCGCTCCTTGAGTCTGGAAAATCAGGCTGACTCCAAGGAGGACTAGGGGAAGGTGTTGGATTAATCACAGGATCTCAGGTTCTGAGGAAGGAAGAAGAAAAGCATTACTGTGTTAAGAGGAATGGGAGCATAGTGCCATTTCATTTGCATGTTCATAAATATAATGCTATAAACCTCTAGAGGGGCACTATTCCAGGCACTTCATGAACATGTCATTCAGTTCTAACAATCCTGTGAAGTAGGTATTGATATTGTCCTCATGTTACAGATAAGCAAACTGAGGCATGGAGCAGTTGAATAAACTTAACAAGGTCACTCAGTCAATGGTAGAGTCAGAACTGAACCCCCAGAGACCATGTTCCTTACCATCGGTGTTTTATTTTCTTTTCTTTTTAAGAGAGAGAGAAGGAGAGAATCTATTTTATTTAGTTTTTCATGTGGCGTTCATTGCTCTGACACTTCATCGTGTATGCAGCTTGAACCTGCCAGGAAAGCACTATAACCACTGAGCCACCGCTCCAGCCCCACCACCAGTGTTCTTAAGCAACCATTGCTTAGGCAGGCAAAGTGGGGCATATCAGAATTAAACAGTCACTACGAAGATACCATGTCAACTGGCTCAACCATTCCCTCTAGTACTTTCCACTTTGAGCTATAATAAGCATCTTCATTCACCTAGCTTTTCACCTCTGTTGAAGTATCTCTTTAGAATTATTTCCTGTGAGTGGCATGACTTGGTCTAAGGAAAAAAAACAACTTTATAGTCACTACTACATATCATTGTCGCATTTGCCAAACAGGCTACACCAGTTTACACCACCACTCCCAGGTAGTCCCACTTTCGCTACCACCAGCAGCTTAGTTGATTTTTATTATTTGTATAAATATAATAAATATTTTTTTATTATTTGTATAAATATTTATTAAATGATATTCTTCATTTAATAAGTACAAGGTTGGAACTTTGCAACATCAGGCTTGCTGGCTGACTGGGCTTCTGGAGGTTTCTCTTTATTCAAGGCCCTTTCCTTCCCCAGTTCAGCTCACCTGGAGTGGAGCCTCCATCCTCCACCAGGCCAAGCTCTGGACTTGCAAGCCATTGGGAACCATGGAGGTGAGAGGCCCACATTTGTCCTATGTAGCATAAACTGCGTGCCACAAGATGTTGACTAGGTTTTCTTTACTGATTGCATGGAATTGGAAGAACTTTTAAGCCAAGCTAGTCACTGGTCTAGCTTGGTCACTGAGACCAGGGCTTCTCAGTGTCTACAGTATCTACAGTGCACCTGTAGATCTTGTTAAAATGAAGATTCTGGTTCCACAGATTGAGCTGGTCAAGGGCAGGGCCCGAGAGTCTACCAAAGTCCGTGCTGCTGCTGAGGCTGTTTGTCTACAGACCACACTTTGGATGCCAAGAACCTAAGACTCCTTTATTACTTAGGCCAGTCAGCAAACAAAGCCCAGAAAATCCCCCCTCAGAACTCCCTAGTTCCAGCTCAACCATGGACAGGCTCCAAGACTTTGGTCTCAGTATGTCCTCTCTGAGCCTCAGTTTCTCCATCTGTACAATGGAGGAATGAGATTAGCCACTACTTCCCTTCTATGATTTTCTTTTCCATCTTGGAATTACTTAGTCCATTCATATTATTTCCAAATATTATTCATTCTGGAAATAGTTTTTAAGCCCAAAGCAGGCACAAGCCCTGATTTAAGCACTGGAAATACAAAGATCAATGAACTAGACATAGTCCTTGCTTTTTTTTCCAGATTCAAGTCTGATGGGAAAGACAGACAAATTAGAGGTGGAAAATAGTTTGATAAGTGCTTTGATAGGAAAACGCTCAGGATGCCAGGGAAGCAAATAGAAAATGGACCTCACCCAGATCCACAGGAATCCCAGGAGTCTTCTGACAGGTATTCAGGCCTAAGTTGACATCTAAGGAATGAGAGACATGACCCAGATGCAGCTGGGCAAGGGATGTGGGACCACGTTCCAGCAGAGGAACAGGCAGCGTTGAAGGTCCTGAGCAGGAGAGAGTGTGAGGCTTATTAGAAACGGAAGGACGTTCCTGATTGCTGAACGTGGAACCGGTGAGCTGAGGGAGGAGCAGAGAGTCGAAGGACTCGGAGGGTGCTGGGTAGAGGGTGGAAGGTCCACAGCTGTGGACGTTTGCCTGAAAGTGGTGACGAGCTCTTGCAGAGTGTAAAGAAGGAGCAGGGCAGACCTGGATTTTAGGAAGATCACTGTTGTTGTAGTGAGAAGATTAGGTTGGAAGGCACAAGGTCAAATGTGAGGGAATCAGCAAATGGATGTATAGGGATCCGAGCAAGAGATGAGAAACACCCAGACTAGGGCAGTAGCAGCAGAATATGAGAGAACAGGATGAACTGAGACAATTACAGGAGGTGAAATGGACAGGTCTCAGGGGGTGATGGGAGGGAGGCGTGGAAAATTACCTAAGTCTTAGTACCTCACGATAGCAAACATTTATTTTCTACTCAGGGGTCTGCAGGTCAGCTGGGCTGGACTTGGCTCCACCTGTGGGTCAAGTTCATGTCTGTCCCGTGTGTCTCCCACTCAGGGATCCATGCTGTATGTAGAGCAGTCACCTGCAGCATCTGTAGCATGCACTTCTCATGATGGATAGCAGGAGCACAAGAGGGTGAGGAAACATAGATTTCCCCCAGCACGGGGCCACCAGAGCCCTTAGTGGCATCTGCCACATGGGCATTCCTTTATTCAAAGCAAGACCTATGGACAAAACCAGAGTCAACTGGGGTGCACAAAGACACACTGCTCCAAGACACAGTGACAAGGGAGTGAGGATGTGCAAAACAATAATAGAGGACACTAAGCCCGGCTCCCTGGGTGGTGGTGGGGCCACTCACGGAAATAAAGATCAGAGGAGGAATGCATTTCTAGGCAAGGGTGGGGAAAGTGAAGATCATCCTGGAGCATGTGAAGTGGAGTTGCCACTGTTCCGGGGATGTCAAAGAGGCGCTGGATGATGGTCCACAGCATGCAGAGAAGTAAGGACTCCATGTACTGTTGTGTCACCAGCACAGGGTCAGCAGGAGAAATCATCCAGGGAGAATCAGCAGAGTTAAAAACAGGACAGGTCTAGCACAGAGCACTCAGAAGTGAGAGAGACACATGCAAAGGAGACTGCGAACATGGTCCCTAGAAACCAAAGGACAGGGTTGTTTCAAGAAGTAAAGTGATCAAGAGTTTCAAACATGGAAGCAAAGCCCAGTGGATCCGACCACAGGAGATCAATTTTGTTAGTTTGAGGTGATTAAAAGCTAGACTTTAAGACAATAAACAGAAAAAAAAGCTCTTCCAAAGAAACTCAACAACCTGTCTCTGTCCCTGGAACAGTTTTAAGAATCTACCACCCCTTTCAAACTCCATTCCAGTACACATTTCATTACACACACAAAGCTGTACAAACCCTAAGTGTGCACGTATGTGCAGCTCAATGCATTCTCACGAAGAGAGAATACCCAAGCACCCAGAAGCCTGAGCAGAACGCAGAGGAAGCCCTCCATTTGCCTCCTTCCAGTCACAGACCCTTTCTTTCGCTGCTGTTTTGAAAAGATACCAGTGCACTATAAGATCAGCTGGGACCCTTGCTGATTCTGAAGTTCCCTTGTTCCAAATTCAGAGCTTCCACATTCTCACTCCTCTTCACCCCCCAACCCTTCCCCAGTTTGCTATGTCTCCATTCATTCATTCACTCATTTTTCTCTCATCATCATTCAATAAATTCAAGTGGAGGGCCCATGTGTCATATGCTCCACCAGGGGGTAGGGAGAAAAATCATAAAGGTGAGTAACACCAGCCCTCTGCTTAAGATGACAGGCGTATCAACAGACAATTAGCATACAATGTGATAGCCATAATAATAGAGGTGGCGCTGTGTGGGTGTAGAGGGTGTGTACCCATGTGCACTCAGGAACACCACTTAGGAAAACAAAGGAAATTGTGTGGGCAGGATCATCAGGACTTCCAAGTCTCGGATGGGTGGTAACAGGACTGGATTTTTCTTTGTGACGTTGTATACATCTGTGGATGCCCTTGCTGCCTCGGTGCTTATTTCAGTGCTAAGAAGCTGACTCCCCTTAACTTTGGGGTCAACCTGACCAAGCAACCACTGACAGTGCTCTAATTGAACAATAGAGGGCGCTAAAAGACTTGTGCCTGATACAAACGGCCCCACAAGGAAACACTTTCAGGGAGAGTCTCTAAAAGACAGGAGCCTGGAAATACCTGATGCTCTCACAGGTAAGGAAAGTGCCCAAGGTCACCCAGCGCCTGAATAGCAAAGCAAGCATGTTCCACCAGACTAATGCAATTTATTCTGAATATTCTGTCAGTTTTCCAAAACTCATATAATTTAGGATGCTTCTAGAAACATTATTCCTTTTCTTTTTTCTTTCTGGGTGTGGGAGTGGGCAGGGAAAGGGAAGCCATGATGCTGAAACATTTTTCAGTATAAATGTCTTACATATGCAATTTGACATTGAGCTATGCAGTCTTTCTCCCAAAGTCTAACGTCGGTGTTGGGCTCCCTGGAGGAAGCACAGTGGTTCAAAGCAAGAGCTCTGGAATCCATCTGGGTTTCTGCCTCTTCTTGTTGTGACTATTTCTTCAAGTCTCTGGATCCCAATCTACAAAATTGGGTGCTGAACACACATCCCTCACAAGACAAGTCACAGGGTTGTGACTTGATGCAAATGTGCTGCCATCAATACCTGGTAAGGAGCAATGGCTCTTGGTCTCAGTCTTCTGGCTGAACAGTATTGGTTAGCCAGATGCCCCGTGCTGTGCCCAGGAGGAGGAGGAGCCCAGCCACACATTCCCCAGCCCTTACAATCAGCAGGTGTATTTCATTTCAAGCCCGAGTTCTGCTTGTCATTTATGGGTTGTGTAATGAATGACACAAGTCCCTTCTCTGCCCTGGACCACAATTTCCTCATTCCTCAAACAGGATTAATAATATTACCATTCTTCCTACCACTTCTATTGTAGCAATGCTTCCTTTTAATTCCGTTCAACAAATATTTTCTGCTACCCTTACTATGCTAGGTTCTGGAGAAAGACAATCGTCAGAGCCACAGACCTGAAAACTCTAGTAGCCAGGTGGGCTGCAGAGACGGTATCATGTAGATGAGCAGAGGCTGTGATGAATCCAAGAGAAGTTCTGTATTCCAGGAAGGGAGTTCCAGGAAGTCTTTTTTTTTTTTTTTTTTAAGAGAGAAGGGCAGTGCCAGAGAGAAAGAGAGAGAGAGAGAGAGAGAGAGAGAATCCATTTTTACTGAGTTTTTCACATGGCTTTCATTACTCTGACACTTAGTTGTGTATGTGGGTGCTGGGGTTTGAACCCGTGTACTTGCGCATGCCAGGTAAGCGCCGTAACCGCTGAGCCACCACTCCAGCCCCCCAGGAAATCTTACTGGAAGAAGTAAAATAACAATGGCCTTTGAAGGATGGATAGGATTTTGCCAAACTCACCCTCCTTGAAAATCAGTGGAGGAGATAGTTTACAGAATCAGGAATTCCAAATGGGGGGTCTGTCGCACACAGAATCAGAGTTTTTCCTTCATCTTAACCTTATGGCCCTCAGGCCCATGTCTCCAAGTCTCCCTCTTTTCTACCAGACACCCCTGGAGGCAGACAGGGGGGCCATGGTAGGGTGATAAACTTAGAACTGCTTTAGAAGGACAGGCCTGAAGTATAGCAATCAGAAAAGAGGAGGCACGCAGCCCACACCGATCACCTAGGAGGCGGGCACTCTAACTAGCGTTTATCCCTGCAAGCATCCCACAACTGAGACTTAGCCACCCCTCTGCCTCCCAGCAGAGCAGGCATGAGGGGTCCCGCCTCTGTCCCCCCTCCAGTTCAGCCACACAGGGCACTGCCATTACATCTTCATACACCGTCTCTGCCTCAATTGTTCTTCTCTGTCCTTTCTGTGTCACTTTCTATGTCACCTTCTCTAGGAAGCCTCTGTTGCCTGCCACACCTAGCAATCAGTGGAACCCCTGAACACCCCCCCTTTTTCATGCCCTCTGGCTCCCAGGAGGTGAGGTCAGGGTGGAGAAGTTTCTCTATTCCCAGCTCCTGGCACGGAGCCTGGCAGAGGGGACGTGGCTCAGTAAATGTTTGCTGAATTGAATCGAACTGAACAGCACTGAGCCCAGAATTATTGATCTTTCCAGTGAATGTTTTTGTTTTCCTATCTTGGCAGGAAGCAGAGGGCACATTCCAAAAAAGTAGTTGGAGAGATGGTGTGGAGGAATTATTTAGACAAGCCCAAGCAGGGCTAAAGGAAAGAGAGATAAGGAAAAGCCCAAAGACTGGCAGCGGTGGGACTGCAGCATGGGATGCTAACTCAGGAAGAAGAGCTGTGGCCAGGAGAGAGCCCCCAGGAGTCCCAGATGCCAACGCTGCCCAGCCTGGTGGGTAGGAGCCAGGGGAGGCCATGCCCACCCCACCTCCCGGCTCTCGCCTCTCAGTGGTAGGGCAGAGAGGTCTCAGAGGCCCAGGTGGTGCCAGCCACAGAAAGTAGCTTGCCTTCCCCGGGTTCAGAGCAGAGTGAAAGAGAGCAGAGGGCACACTGAATGAGCGAATGCAGAATATCCAGCACAATGGAGCTTCCCAAAATGCAGTCCCCACTGCATCCTCATCAGAACCACTCCAGGAGCTGATTCTGAAAGCAGATTCCCAGATCCAACCTAGACCTACCTCATCAAAATAGTTCTCCATGAGGCCTGGAAATCTGTTTTTGGAAAGTTCCCCCAGATAATTCCAATTCACATGAATTTTTGAGAACCAGTATTTTGAATGGGTGATCTGGATGGGGCAGCAGGAAAGGCTGGCCCAGGATCCCTGGGAAATATGCAATTATGGGAATTCTGAACTTGGTTTATTCTAGATGAGCATCCCCAGCTAATGGGGCCTGAAGATGATGATGTTGCACAAGGAACCTCATTCATTCATTCATCCAACTTACTGAGTGTGTACTAGTGTCAGCCCTCTGGAGATTTCTGGCCACACAAAGGAGAACAAGAATCCCTACCTGAGATGTCCTACGATAACTCTTAGAGACCAGGGGGACTCTTCTGGGACTCCAAACCTCATCTCTAATGTGGAGATGACTCCAGTGTTTTGGCAAGCTCTGGGGAGGAAAAGAACAAACCAAACCCATCAGCCATCTACACGCTTCTCACACTAAACACACCTCTTCTGAGTTCTGGGTGAACAGATGCCTTCGAGACACACACTTGGAGGCTTCACAGTTTCCTCCATGCACAGAAGCCTAGAAGAGCCTAGACTCGTCTCCCATTCCAGCTTCCGTGTTGTTTGAGCAGAAAGCCCGAAGTCGATTGACACCTGACTCCCACAGTGCAGGGTCCAGCTCTCCCCATTCAGCCTCCTAAGTCTCCCAGCCCGTCACTTGTCTAGTTTCCCACCAGTCTGTCAGTCCTTCTTCAATGTTCCCCTTTACTACTGTAATGGAAAACAGCTTCCTTGTCTTCCCCTAAGTCATCGCAAGAGGGATCCTTTAAATAGACAAAACTTGAACATGACACTCTCCTGCCCAAAAGCCTCCTTGCTCCCCAGCACCCTCCAGCCCAAGTCCATACTCCTGAGTGACAAGCGCTTCCCACCTGAGCCTCTATCTTATTTCCCTCCACTTCCCACTCCTTCCTCACACACTGATGCTCTCATCCTGGATGAAAGTCACGTGTTTCTCCTCCTACACCTGGTCCTCGGCTCTTGACCTTTCACACTCATCACAAGGAAGTGATTGAAGTCATTGACCACCAGACTGAGTCACTGCTCACTCAGAATCTCACTCTCACTTCTCTGATAGAATTTTCTCTTGCCGCCTTGTAATATTCTATTTGTCCCCTCCACTACCCTGTGATCCTCCAAGGACCAATCACTTGTGTCTGATTTGCCCAACAGAATGACTTCCAGTCACCATGAGTGAATGAGTGGGGTGGGTAGGTGGACAGATACTTCGTTAATAATAATCTCTTGCATGGAAAGGGATCTTCAAGGAGACTTGGAGCAGATTGCTTTAAACTTGCTAATTTTGACAGTAGTTATATCTGGTTTCACAACTAATGTACCAGATGCTCCACTAGGTTTGCACCAATATGACAATTGAGAACAATCTCACCCTTCCGGGACATCTGACAGGTAGGGAGACATTGTCTTATTAAGCTCTTTCAGACTGCAAAGAAATACATCCTCAAGTTTTTATAGGCTGATATAAATGGTCAAATTAGGGACTGGAGCAGTGGCTCAATAGTTGCAGCGCTGGCAAGCTCAGTGCCTGGCTTGCATGGTGTCACGGGTTGAACCCCAGCACCACATACACAACAAAGTGTTGGAGCAACAAAAGCCACATGAAAAACTAAATAAAATTGATTCTCTCTGAGATCTCTCTTTCTCTCCCCCCCACAATCTCTCTGTCTCTTTATATAAATAACTAAATTAAGATTTTTTTTTATCTGGAAGGGTTTCTTTTATAGAAGTAAGAATGTATGAGAACCCCTTGTAGCAGCAGCCCAGTCTCTCTGGACAGCACCACCAATGCAAGGGTGTCATGCTGATCTTACAGAGAATGGAACTTGTATCAGTCAGCTGATGCCCCATCAATGCTGTATAACAAACCACCCCAAAAATTCAGGGCTGTAAAGCAACTATTCATTCTTGACTCAGTGCTACTCCATGTTTTTCCTTTTCTGGGGCCAATGGTCTACCTGGGCCAGTCTTTTGGTGACAGAAGTAGAAGTACCAGAGGGATAAATTCAACTGCATGAACATGAAGTCCTTAATTGGATCACATCTGCTAATATCCCAAAGCAAGCCACTAGGCCAAGCTCAAAGTCAAGCAGAGGGAAGTTCACCTCCTTCTCATGGCAGAAACTGCAAAGTCATAGGGCAGAGCACAGATAAGAGGATGGAAGAATTGGAGCCCACCTAGACTATATAATCTATCATACTCCTCATTTCTCCACATAGAGCTCTGAGTATCTTTAAAGCGGCTACAATGATTTCGATTTTCTTCTCCCCACATATAAACTCTATGAAATCAGCTGGACGCTGTGGTGCACAGCTGTGATCCTAGCAACTCAGGAGACTGAGGCAGAAGGATCGCAATTTCAAAGCCAGCCTCAGCACCTTACGAGGCCCTAAGCAACTTAGTGAGACCCTATCTCAAAAAATAAAAAAAATTAAAAAGGACTGGGGATGTGGCTCGGTGGCTAAATACCACTGGGTTCAATCCCCAGTACCAAAATAAAAATTAAAAATAAACTTTGTGAAATCAAGATCTTTTCTGTATTCCCCTGAAGCTAGAACAGTGCAGGCCATACGGTTAGTGCTAATCAATATTTGTTGAATGAATGCCCCCTGCTGCTTCTTCCTCATATTCTCATTTCTGTTACCATTAGATATGATGCAGAAAGGAGTTTGGGCTCCATTCAGCAAGTTTTCAAGCAGAGGCACAACTTGTCCAAACCTGTGCTTTAGCAACATTAGCATGCTACCAATAATTGGACAGAGAGAGAGAGGATGAGAGAGAGGAGAGACTGGTAGACCAATTGAGAGACTATTTGCAAGAGGACTGCTGAAGCATAAGGAGGTCCAGAAGTAGAAAGTGGGGCTCAGGAAGGACGTGAGATGTGAGAAATATTGGGTGCACTCAATGAAGAGAGCAGGCAAAAGAGGAAGCAGTCCTAGGACATGGGATTTGGAGTCCAGGCAACTGGACAGATAGTCTGCAGATAAGGGGCAGGTTTGTGGCATGGAGCTGATCTATCAGTTGGGACCTTGTGAGTTTGAAGTGCTTGCAGGACATCCACCTGGAGGGGACTAATGGGTACCAGAACTGGTCCTCAGAAGAGATTTCTCATTAACATCGTAATCTATCCATTTACATCAAATATTAAAATTACGTATAATACCAAGGTAGGCAAATTCGTCACATCTGCTGGATAGCTCCACCAAAGATCCAGCAAGCAGCTTATGAGTTGTTTGGTTTTCATGAGTCTTTGAAAGGAGGAGAAAAGGACAAAGGCCAACAGCAGAAAACCAGAATCAGAGAGAAACACAAGACCACTTCCAAGAGTGAAAGTCTCTCTGTCTCCAGAAGCCCGTGCCTACCAACAAGGGCCCCTGACTGCCATACACTCCATCAGCAAATGTGTGTGAATCCCTTCTGTGGGCCAGGCACTGTGCTCAGGGTCACAGACATGGGGATAAACATGGAAAGGTTCCTGCCCTCAACGAGCTAAGACTCAGTGAGGAAGCAGGTGGAGATTTAAGCACTCAGGTAAGTGGAATGAAGGTCTGCAGGGCCGTGGACAAATGTCCAGGGGGGGCTGGAAACAGGGGCTGGTCAATTCCATCTGACCAGAGTGGGGGAGACAGTAACAGACACCAAAAGTACAGAAAAGGCCCAGGTGGGTGAGGCTGGACAAAGATTAACATTCCAGCCAACCGAGGTACCCAGGAGACTCTGGAGGCCAAAGCAAGAAGATTGCAAGTTCTAGGACAGTCTCAGCATCTTAGTGAGACCCTGTCTCTAAAAAACAAACAAACGGAGCAGGGATGTAACTCAGTGGCAAAGCACACCTGGATTCAATCCCCAGTACCATAGGGGGAGGGAACCTTTCCAGATATAATACCCAGCTTGAGGAATAACCAGAAAAAGAGGTGAATAGGCATGCCACCCTGATTCTTTGGAAGGACTGGCCCTTAGAGGCAGGAGGAGGAGGAAGAAGAGGGCAGGGGACGGAGAGGCTAGGATTGCAGGGTGCAGGTCATGCAGGCCTTTGATCACCAAGGAAAGGAACCAGTGATGCGTCCAGGGATTCCCCTCCATAAACATTTCCTGTGGAGATCTCAAAGGCCTGGCTCTCCGTTTCTTAGGAGGCACCAGAGACCTCATGATGAATCCTAATTAATTTCCTAAAAATAAATGAACTATTTTAATCTCCTGCATGACATACTTATGATTGAAGGCCTAAGAATCCCATGTGTAATGCTTCCAGTTCCAAAGTACAGTCATACACCTTGCTTCATTCAGCCCTCATGGCATTGGGGAGGCAGGTGTTACCAACATCTGTTTGGCAGATAAGACATTTAGGCTTAGAAGAAATCCCTAACAAACACTTATCACAGTAAAAACCCTTCTTCAAAGTGCCTGAGAGAGTAGCATGATAATGTTTAACTAAGCAGGTACATGTCCTCTGTTCTCAGAAGTGAGAACACAGTGTTGGCTGCCAGGCGACTCTGAGATTGGTGTTGGTTGGACAGTGGTTTCCAAAGGTGCTTGCTGGTGGACCAGCAGCACCATGTTCTCTCAGGAGCTTCCTTACAATGTAGACTGGAGTCTCCATCCTCAGGGGTTCTTAGATTCAGAGGTGAGGATAAGGAACTAATATTGCTAAAGGTTTTCCAGTTAATTCTCATGCACAGTCAGCCGGAAAATTAGTTAGTTGTGGTCCATAGGCCACCTGCCTTGGCATCACTCAGATGGTTTAATAATGAGGCCATTTCCTGGGCCCACCTAGACCTGCCAAATCAGAATCTCCAAAGGTAGGCCCAGAATCTAGATTTTAAGCAAACTCTCAAGATCCATTGGCCTATTTATTTACAAATATTTCTTACGGTCTGTCTTTGGGATAGATAGCATTCAGGGCATGAGGAGTCCTGGTGAGCAAAACCAATAGCTTCCCTCTTCTGCAGACATTTGGATTTTGACTCAGCTCTTTGAATGTGGGGATTTGAGAACCACTGTGGGGGTACCGTAAGACTATAGGAGGTAATGTAAGAAATGGCAATCTGGAAGAATCCTGGAACAGATATTTAGCTGGGCCTACGTGAGCCAGGAAATAGAAGGATTCAAGGGACAGGCTCAACAGTAGGAGTCCCTCTTGTGACTGCCTTAGTTATCTGTTACTAGTAACAAGCCACTCCTAAAATGTAGTGGCTGATAATGACAATTTTTTAAATCATTTCTCATAATTCACTGTGTTGGCTGGGTAGCTCCGCTAATCTGCTCTAGGTTCAGCTCAGACAAACCTCACATGACTTGACCTCTCTCCATGTGGTTGCTAATCCTGGGCTTTTGGAGAAGAGGGGATTGAACCCAGGACATTACATATACTAAGCATGTGCTCTACTACTAAGCTACACGGCCCAGCCCCAGCCCAGATTCTTTTTTTTTTTTTTTTTTTTTTTTTAGACAGAGAATCAACTTTTATTGAGTTTTTCACATGAATTTCCTTGCTCTGACACTTAGTTGTATACATGGTTGCTGGGATTTGAACCTGTGTACTGCGCATGCCGGGCAAGCGCCGTAACCACCGAGCCACCGCTCCAGCCCCCAGCCCAGATTCTTAATGGAATTCAAGGTTCCAAGAGGGTGAGCACCAATGTGCAAATGCCCTCAAGTACCTGTCTCTTGTGCTCACTAATGTTCCACTGGAAAAATCAGGTCATACGGCAGTACTCAGCCTCCAAGTAGATGGGAATTCACAGGGGTGTGTAAACCAGAGGCTCACATCTTCCAGGTCACTGCAATCCATCATGGTTACTCTGACTGTCCCTTGATCTTGGGATCTTTTTGTGCTTCTTCTCTTTTATTCCCTTTGCATTCCAGCTTAAATTCCCACATGAAGGGATCCAGTTGCTATTGCTAAGCACCGCCCTATGCATATCCCTGTTCATGGGATTGTAAGACTTCTCAAGACTTCTCATTGGGAGCAGAGCTGGTGTTCAGGACATGATGAGGACACCCTGGGCATCTTAGGCACTATGGTTAAACCTCCTATGAGAGAGTCATGAAATTCCAGAGGCCAGTGCTGCAGGCATACTGAGACAAAGTTCTACTCCTAGGAGCAAAGCTGAAGTTTTGTGTTTACTATTGATTACATCGATTTTTTTAATACTTCTGATTTTTGAAATTCTGAACATATGTTGTAGTTTTGAAAAATACAAAATAGACCATTAAAATCACTAGTTAGATCATTATCTAGAAATAACAGCTTTTGAGTAATTATTAGCACATTTTTTAGACCTCTTAGTGTGCAGAAATATGCTTTGTTTTTTACAATGTTGTGCTGTGAGCTGTATGTGGAGGCACATGCCTGTAATCCCAGTGCCAGTGACTCAGGAGGCTGAGGCAGAAGGCTCACGAGTTTGAAACCAGTCCGGGCAACTTAGTGAGACTCCATCTCAAAATTAAAATTAAAAAGGGCTTGGACATAGCTCATGGTAGAGTGCTTGCCTAGTATGTGTGAGGCCCAGGGTTCCAAACCCCAAGTACCAAAAAGCAAAATCATATTGGATACACCTTTATGTCTCACAGTCTTCATCTAAACTCTATCACTAGCATTATCCCATGTCATTACAATCTCTTTGTAAAATAATTCCAAGTTATATCATAATCGATGAGAGGACTGGGGGTGTAGCACAGTAGCGGAGAGCTTGCTAAGCATATCTGAGGCCTTGGGTTCCACCCCCCAGCACTACAAAAAATAAAATCAATGAAACATTACTATTTTATGTTCTTTCAAGCACTTATTCCACATTTTTATAATTATCAGTAGTGTTATAATGACTCATCTGTTCATAAGTCTTTTTTGTGGGCACTTATTTATTCAGTATTTATTATTGTTTCTTTCTTTGGGTATACATGACATAAGATTATACAATGGCATAATTATAAAAGCATGGGGTTTAACTTGTTCTGTTCATAAGTCTCGATTTGCCTTTGGTTATTTTTCTTTGAATAGGTTAAGTCCATATTTCCCTTGGATGGAAGACTTTTTGAGATTGTTTCAGTGTTGCCTAAAAAATAGCTGAAAGATATTTTCCCTCCTGAATGGGACCAGCACTTTCCATGGCTCCACATGCCAAAGCTGGCTTTCCAGAACTGGGCCTTTCAGTGTGGATCCATTTCCTTCTGCTCCATTTCCTCTTGTTAGACAATCCTGATCCGTCCCTATTTCCTTGTGGGTACACAGGAGAGCCAGGCTGGGTTGGCTCTTCAGTGACATTACCAGAAGTAAAGAAAGAGTTATACATGTTCCCACGGTCGCCTTTTGATCCAAACCATGGAAAACTGGCTTTTTATTTTTCATAACTGGCACAGGCTGTATTTGGGTCAGGAACCCAGCATTAACTACAAAGACTGACCTCAACCCAGGGAATTTAAGAAAAATCTAGATAACACTGTTGGGAAATTGTTCCCTCATATGAATTGGCATTTGAAATATGTGCTAGTATTATGTACATTTTTTTATATCACTGAACCAAGTGTAATGGAAAATACCGCACTGGCTTTAGTGAGTCAAGGGACTTGGCTCGACTGGAGCGAATCAGTAAGGGAATCCAGGGGCAGGGGTTTAGATTAGTTACAGAGCATGTGCCTAGCATGCCCAAGGTCCTGTGTGTTCAATACCCTACATTCAAAAAATACAAATAAAAATAAGGTAATCCCATATCCATTAATTCACTCACTCATCACACACTTAGGAAGTAACAGATTTTATCCAGGCTCCCAGCATAAGAAGAAAGGATGTGAGAGTTCACAGTTGGGGTGACAGGCTTGCTCAATTGTCTACAATGTGTTAAAGTGTGAATCTAGTGGAATCTAAAGGCAGAAGGAGGAGCCCTTCCACCTGCCTGTGCACAGAAAGCTGGTTACTGCAGATTGTGAAAGGCAAGGTTGGGAGAAATATGAAGATGGTCCTCAATATGTTTACCCTACAGTGTGAGGATAAAATATTGTCACAGGGCCTAACAAAATTGGGGCAGCTTCTCACAGTTGAGATGAAACTGTGAGACACCAAAAGGGTTTTTGCCATTCTTTATTCTCTGTTAATTTCTATGAGGGATTTTACTGTCCTTGCTATTCCCAGCCTCTCTGCTTAAATATGGAGGTCATGAGCCCCAGAGCTGGTTTGGAATTAACGCACTCAGCAATGCAGGTAGGCAACAAAGGGGTGTTCACCTGCAGACCTTCTGACAGCACACCTAGATGACTCTTGGGTGTGGTGAGGCAGGGAGGATGTCCTAACACCTTTAATTAGTCCACACAAGCAAGAAATTGAAAGTGCATAGGGACAGCCAATCGCAGACTAATTATATCTTATTTGGGACACTGCTGGACGCATTTCTCTGCACGTATCTATGTCTTTTTCCTATCTGTTTGATTGATTATGCAAGCAAAATTCTGGAATGATTTTTATTTATTTATTTATTTATTTATTTTAATTTTTTTTTTAAAAGAGAGAAGGACAGTGAGAGAGACATAGAATCTATTTTTTTTTAAAAAAAGAGAGAAGGACAGTGAAAGAGAGACGAGAGAATCAATTTTTATTGAGTTTTTCACATGGCTTTCATCACTCTGACACTTAGTTGTGTATGTGGATGCTGGGGTTTGAATCCGTGTATTTGTGCATGCCAGGCAAGCGCCATAACTGCCAAGCCACCACTCCAGCCCCTGGAATGATTTTTAACAGAGGACCTTTAGACACAACATTCTTCCTGTTCACTGTAGGAAGGCAAGTGATTTTCAGAAGAGGCTTTTAGTCCTTTACATATTTGCTTAGAAAAAACAGTCATAGGCCATTTGACATTAGAAAGTCTTACAGCAGTTTCCAAGAGTTTTCCCAAAGGGGCATGGTCATTAATAAGTAAGCGCAAGTCATAAAAGAACATACAAAATGCCCCGCAGTGCAGGAGTTAGAGAGCTCATAACCAGCTGGGAAAACGTAGGAAGAAGTAACTTTTGAGTTGGATCTAAAAGGATCCATAGGATTTCAGCAGCGGAGATGGTGGACTGAGCTGTTTCCGGAGGTTGATATAGATGACTTTCATTCTTCAAGGGGAAACTATAAAGAGGGTTGTGCCTGTGCTTGGGCTGAATGACCAAGACTACACAAGGTGGTGGCATCATGGACCAATATGAGAGAAGCTCAAGAGGGTTGCTATGGTTTGAATATGGTTTGTCCCCTCCAAAACCTGTGTTGAAATTCCCCGTGTAAACAGTGTTGAGTGATCATGGGCCCTTCAAGAGGTGAGCAGAGGGGCTGGAGCGTTGGAGTGTTGGAGCGTTGGCACAGTGGCTCGGGGTTACAGCGCTTGCACAGCATGCGCGGGTATGGGAGTTCAAATTCCAGCACCACGTACTCACAGAGCAACGAAGGCCACACAAAAAACTAAAGTTAAAAAGTTGTTACTCTCTTTAAAAAAAAAAAAAAAGGTGAGCAGATGTTTAAGAGGGATTAATGCCTTCCTCGTAGGACTGGGTTGATGCACACAGAACTGGATTAGTTATTTCAAGAGGGGTTGTTGTAGAGTGAAGCAGCCTCTTGTATTTTGTCTCTTCCACATGTGCCCATCTCCCCTTCTCACTTCTGTCTTGAAGCAGCACAAAGCCTTCACTAAATGACCAGATAGTGCTACCCAATCTTGGATTTCCCAGCAATTTCTCTCCAGAACTGTTAGCCCCCCAAAGCTTCTTTTCTTTATAAATTACCAAGTCTTGGGTATTGTGTTGTAGCAATAAAAGACAGGCTAAGACAACAACGAAAACAACAGGGAAAGAGTAAAGGATTCTGATAGGATGGCTGCAGAACGACATCCTGGGAGGTGAAGTTAGGGGTGAAGAACAGCAGTGTCTCCGTAGGCCTCAGTGATCTTTGCACGGCACTGCTCAGGTGTCTTGTCAGGAAACCCTAGGACCGTCATCAACCTGCACCACTTTTGTGACAATCATGTGCCTCGGGAAGCCCGCTGTCCCTGGCTGAACAAGGATCCCTTCAGCCTCACATGTGACTCATGTTTATAGAGACATCACTGAACAGTCTGTTTGGACTGTGATGCAATGGCTGTGTGTACCATGGAAAAAATGAGAAAGACATCCTAACTGGACAGCAGGGCGCAGTTGAGGAAATCCTGTGAGGTATCATCTGTGCAACGCTAGAAGGTCACAAGAGCACAGGGCAGGCCAGACAGCAGCCCCTGTTCTTGAAATGTCACTAGAAGTCAGGAGCACAGTTTTCTCCTGGGCCCAGATCAAATTTCCAGCTCCTCAGGGATTAAATGGTGAACCAAGCAAGAACAGGACCTTTGATGGTCATCTGTCTATGGATGTGACTTCCAGTGGAGGCCTGGGTAGGCAAAGCTCCGCATCTGGCTTCTCTGGCCATTCTGGCATTAGCTGCATCAGGGAAGCATCATTCCTGATCTCAAGGTCATGGAAACCATTTTTCCTCTCCTTTTATCTTCATCCAAAAGCTCTTTTTTTCTGTTCCATCCCATAGTCATGTGAATTTCCAGTAGGAGTAAGAATTCTTAAACTACGCCTATTTCCTTTGAGCAAAGTATACATTAGTTGGAGATTTAATTTTTCGAGTAACCTGGCCTTTATTTCTACCTGGGCAGTAAGATTTAGAGGTAGCTAACATGGAAACAGAACAAAATAGGGGCTGGAGTGGTGGCTTGGCAGTTATGATGCTTGCCTGGCATGTGCAAGTTCAAACCCCAGCACCCACTTACACAACTAAGTGTCAGAGCAATGAAAGTAATGTGAAAAACTCAATAAAAATTGATTCTCTCTCTCTCTCTCTCTCTCTCTCTCTCACACACACACA
>PVKS010022100.1:0-34221 GCA_004027875.1 Aplodontia rufa | reverse complement strand
GAGAGCACCTGAGGCTACAGAGCTGGCCCTGGACTGCCTTTTCACCCCCAGGTGATGAGTGAGGTTGGGAGAACGGAAGATTTAAAAAGCAACCGGGGCCTCCGTATTGAATGAAAGATCCAGTGCACAGGCATCACCATGAACACGAGCAGTAAGTGGATCCTCCTCTCCTTTGCCATGGGAACAGGGGTGGGGGTGGGAGGTGCAGGAGCCTGCGCGGGGCTGCCTGGAAGGAGGAGGGAAGCCTGGCATCTACGTGGACACTTGACCCCAGGCTCCTTTGGATGCTTTCTGAGACCCCGGACAGAGGGATGATTTGGGGGTCTGACTTTTCATGATGGTTTTGCTAATGTTTAATCAGCTGCGCCAGTTGCCTCTGTCGGGAAGGCTGCTGTCTCCTTCCAGCAAAGCCTGGGAAGGCCCAGGCAGCAGTATGTGGCCATTGTCTGAGGTGGGGGCTCCAAGAGATCGGGGACCTCTTGTCCCTGATCTGCGGGGAGTAGGGAAGCTGACTTGTGGGAGGGTGGGCATGGACAGGCAATGGGATAGGAAAGAGCAATTTGATAAACAAATCCTCAGGAAGCCACCTTTTAGTCTGGAGGCTGTTAACGATCCAGTTCATGTACCTCTCAGCCTGGTGAGGATGGGGCTGGTTTCTCCACCTACCTACAGCCTTGCTGGCCACTCTGAGAATCAGAGAAAGGACAAGCCTTTGCATCCACAGCTATAACATGCTAGAGGCAATAACAGAACCAGAACCAGACATTTTGCTTCTGGGTTGGGCCTTTGCTACAGAGAAATCCATTTAGCAAGACAAGGAGGCAGGCGCTCTCTCTCTCTCTCTCTCTTCAGTATAGTCCATGGGCATGAGTTGGGGTGCTGCAGCCTGGGGGAATGCACCCGGAGGACATAACTGGTTTCCAGTCTCACTCTCCAGCCCTGTTGTCAGCTTAGCTTGTCTAGGTCACTCCAGCATCAGGTGGGGATATGGGGGGATGTTGAACCAGAGGACCCTTACCAACATTCACTTCCCTGATTCTCTGACTTTGTTCTTAGTTTCTACTCTGCATTTCAGATTGTTCACCTATAAGATCAGAGGGGTTATGTTAGAGACCCCTCTAATCTAAAAATCTCCAAGTTTTTTTTTCTGAAAAAGATATAGCTGAAGCAGAGCCAGAAAAATCAGTACCTTACTAAGACCATGTTCAGTCCAAACCCACTATTCCCTCACTCTCCCTCCATTTCAAGGCCGTTGGCATAGAGAAGAGGAAAGCAAAACAAAAGTCACTGAGATGGAAATGAAATATATTTATTTACTATGTGTTTGTATGACTCATCTCTGCTGTCTTCCTTTGTGTATTGCATATCTGTGCTAAGCAAGCGAGGCTGGAGTCCCTCTGCCTCTTAACAGCCAAAAATTTTGCTTCTTGATTTTTGACAGTCTGAAAGGATGTTTTAGCTTCATACAAGGCTCAGGAAAGGAGCAAAACCCTGTAAACCCATTCACCTAGAGGGCCATATGTTTGCAAATAAAGATGTGAATTATCTGTCATTTCTCACTATCTCTAAGGGTGAAAATGTATTTGTGGGAGTCTTTTCCCGCTAAATGATGGAAGAGAAAAATAGCTCATCTATTTTTCATGGAACTAAGGACAGCAATAAGCAACTGATTCTGCACTTTTCTCCTAAGAAACTTGTACTATGAACAACACTGAATATTCCTGAAAAGAAGGAAATAGAGATTTTTTCCTTTTTTTTTTTTAAGAAGTAACAATCAAGAGAGTTGAATACTGTAGAAGATGAAGACTGGCAAAATTGCCATTCCAACTTCACTCTTTTTCTAACCAGGGAGAGTGTTTATTTTGCAAGAGTGGAGGAAAATAAATAATAATGCCTCAGATAGCCTCAAACACTCCTGAGTTTCCCAGGAGAGGAGATGCTTCTCTGAGTGTGTACCTAGGGGAACACTGTGGAGGAGTCTCATGTTCAGGACTTAAGAACCAGATTCAGTCATCCTTGAAGTTCCTCCCAATTCTGAGAGTCTGCAAATGGAGAGAATAGAAATCAGACTTCACAAGAATGGCAAGGCCATAAGGCTGCAGAGACCAAGCATTGGTAGGAGATCCTTAGCAGATCTGGTCTAAGCAAAATGTTCCCTGATTAGTAACCTGATTCTCATTCCTGAAACTGTCCCTCATAGAAACTCTTACTTAGTTTCTTCCTTTCACTTCCAAGCATGGGGTCCTCACTCCTGCCCCCAACCATTGCTAGGCACTTCCCTCACCAGATTCTCCCACCTGAGCTGTGGCATGGTATTACTACTACAGGTTAGCAGGTAACTTGTAGCTGATATTTGGCAATTTCAAGTCATCCTGTTAACTGTTGGCTTGTGAAAGGTGTTCAGACATATAATGTTATTTGATAGTGGGCACAATCTCTAATCCATAGTTCAAACTCTGAAGCACAAAGCAAGCATGAGCTTGTTGTTAAATTCCTAATCACTTCATCTGGAGAGGAGCACAGAGCTGGGGTCTTTGGGCAGCTATAAGAGTGGATAGAGCTCAGGACAATCAGCATCCTGAGTTCCATTCTTCTTTTTCTCTTATTAGCTGTGTAGTCTTCAGCAAGTTTGTCTCATCTGCAAAAATTAGAATGGAATGGAGACTAAATGTTAATGTTTTGTGCAGAATACAAAGTGGGGGTCCTTATATGTGGACGTAACTGGCACCATGTTGGTGATGGGGTAGTCAGGCTGCCATTGTCACTCCTGGTCATTGTAGCCATAGTCACTGTTGATTTTAAGACATTAGCAAGCAGACATTTGCATCAACACCGCAAATGTCACACCTTCACCATGAATTGGGAAGCATACCTGGAGTATGATTTGTAAGGATTGTATGGGATTATAAGAAAATGCTTTGTAAGCATGTATGAACTGTTTTTATTGGTCAGAAACCCATTCTCAGTGACAGAAACAGGAACAGGCTCATTCAGTGACTCCAGTGTGAATTGTAGATTCATCAGAATCCTTTCTTTTGAAATCACGTGGAGCGTTAGTATGCTAAACAGCAGGCATCTGGGAGAAAAGGGTAATTTTGGAGCTGACAGAACAGGGTGGCAGACAGACCTGGGTCTATGGGGAAGGTGGGGTCTGGCCCTCAGAGCCAAAGAGAGAGGGGGAAGGCGGGCCCCTAGAGGAGCGAATGACTCTAAAGGCAGGAGCAGGCCAAGGCTCAGGAAAGCCTGGGCTCCTGCAGAGTCCTCCACTCCCTTGGGTGACCAACAACAGAGAAGGGTGCGGGAAGCAGGCCAGTCCTTGCCACTTTGGCGTCTAGGGTTGCCTCCACCATCTGGCCTTTCTCTCCTCCTGCACGCTCCCCACCTAATTCCAAGGACCTGTCACTTGTCTTCTGACCTCCTGAAGCAGCCTGTGACTGGTCTCCCTTCGTCCACTTCAGCTCCTCCACTCAGCCCCCTTCCACTCTCTGCCGTGCTCTCTGTCGGGTCCGTGGCCTGTCCTGCCTTCTCCGCAGCCCCACCTCTTCCACACTGCACCATGCTCCTTGACCCTGTCATTTTGCCTCTTTCCATTCCCTTTAAGGCCTTGCTCCTGCCCAGCCCTCCTGGAGAGCTCTCTCCTCCATAGCACCAGCCCATCCTCCTCGCCCTCCAGTGCTTCAGAAGCTCTCCCCAGCCCCCGAGTCTAGGTAACAACCCACTAATGTATGACTGCAGTGCACCTTGGCCCTGTTCCTTCAAGCCAGGTCCCTGTCATTATAAAACTAATCCATGTGGTCACCACATTGAAGCCCATCTCCCAAACTAGTCAACTCTGTACAAGCTGTGGATTGTAGCTATGGCCCACAGGCCCCGACCATGGTGCATTCTGGGGTTTTTCTTCATTCTGATTTGTACTTTGACCATTTTAATAAACCTAGACCACTCTCTCGCACACAGTCCATAGCCACAGGGCCACCATGCATTATAAGTGCAAGTTCTCAGGCAACAATCAATCTTGTGTTATTCCTTGTTGATGTGTCCCTTTCCTATGTTGACACCAGGCATTACCAAACTGAGGGAGACTGGATTGACCACAGTGAGCCAGAAACCCTGAGCACAAGAGTTAATCTGTGTCCCATAAAATGTCGTGCTCCTCACTTGGATCAGAGCTCCCAAGGGCTCCTGAATGCTACAGCTTTCCTGTGTACAAAGCCCAGGGCTGGCTCATCCTCAGGGTTGGGTGAGCAGCATGTACACCCTGGACAATGGAACCATCCATCCTCCCTGCTTTCAGAGGCTTCCTCCTGCCTCTGGCCCCTTTGGTGGTCTTTATTATGGATTAGAATACTGACAAATTACCATTTTTGGAGTAGACTTTGATTTTGTTGAAGAGAGTATTCAAAGATCACGTAAGCCTCCAAATGTGTCACAGGGCAATAAGAACCTGAGATATGGGCTGGAGTGGTGGCTCAGTCGTTATGGCGCTTGCCTGGCATGCGCAAGTACTTGAGTTCAAACCCCAGCACCACGTATGCAACGAAATGTCCAAGGAATGAAAGTCACATGAAAATCACATGAAAAACTAAATTAAAAAATTACTTCTCTCTTTCTCTTTCACTGCCCCCTCTTTCTTTAAAAAAAAAGAACCTGAGATATAGATTCCTGAGTTCAAGTTCAGGATCTTTGGTATACTCTATGCTCTTATGCTCTTGGAGAGAATGGATTATGTCTCTGAGGCCGAATTTTATCCTGTTTAAAATGTGAGCAATAAAATGCCAATGTACAAGGTTCTTGTGAGAATCAAGTGAAACAGCATTGGTTTCAGAGAATGAAGTTGAATCAGAGGTTGAGTTGTCTTTGAGTAAAGCAAAGTTCTGAAATGACAGTATCATAAAAAACAAACTCCCTGATTGAAATTTGCCTATTTTGCTGGGACAGTAGCCAGTGCAGAGTTTTGTATAAAAGAAAGCCACAGTCTTCAGGAAGATCATTTAACTGGCGTTGTATGTGGCTTAGGTTGAAAATCAAGATAGGAAGTTAGGATCCTAAGTGAGAAACAATTACTCTAGTTCAGAAAAAGTACGAGGGCCAGGGTTTGTTTGGTCAAAAGATAGAAATAGGGAGAAAGAGCCTTTAGAAAAGAGATGGCACAACCTACTTGTGGGCCCTTGCTGGGGACAAAGGAGAACAGGATTTGCTCAGCTAGGGTCCTGGAAGGAAACAATGGGCAGCACAGGGGACTTTAAAGAGGGACTCTTCCTACACGTGCAGAAAGGGTGTCCCAAAGCAGACAAGGAGATGCAGGGGCGGCCCAGTACTAGAAGGCTAGTAACAGCGACCCATTACCCTCTGCCCCCACAACTACTCCCAGTATGAATGGGTGAAGAAAGGAGCCCAGAGACCCAGCAGGTTGTGGGGTGAGGGCTACCTAACCAGACTCATGGCCTTTGGCTCCAGGAAGGCAGCAGCCCGATTCCAGGGAAGGCACCAGGAGACAAATATCCTGACCTCTCTCCTCCCTTCCCGTGAGGACTCTCTACTGACCCTATGCAACAAAAAGCCATAGGACAAGGAAGAGTACCAACCCTGGTGGCAGCGTTTCCCCAGGCACAGTGCTAGTAGGAAGGAGGCCAATGGATCTGGAGAGACAGGGGTTTGAGAACAGGAGACGCCCCATGCTGGAGCAAGATGAGCTCCCTCTGCCAACGTCACTGCCTGGACCAGGATTTCTAAAAATTCCTGAAGAAAAGGACCTATTACAGCCACAAGCACAGGAGGGTGCCTTCAATTTGTGAAACGGATAAAATAGAGGTGATTGTATACGTTATGAAGACAGAGTTTTTGGGGTGGGAGGTGTTTAAACAGTGCTTCTCAAATGAATGAAGTAATCGCAGACAGATGATTACTTGAGACTAACGGGGCTTAGAGGAATAATGTAAGCAACAGCTTTAAAATCATCCAGAATGAATGTAACGCATCTCTGAAAATCACAATGTGATTTCGAGAGTGCTTGGATTGCATACGGGAAGTGATATCAATTCTGAACTCCAACTTTCCGATCTGGCAAAAGCTTTATCTTGCTGAGATAGCATCTGCTGTGGTGAATGGTCAACAGCTGGCTCTCGCCCAACATTAGCCTGATACCATTGTAAAAGAATAGAAAACAACCGAAGTGTGTGAGCGCCTACGACTTGTGGGGTTCTTTGCCAAGAAAGTGACCATCCTGCAGTTCTTAAGGGCATAGACTGGAGCTGGATGGCTGGGTTTAAATTCCATCCCTGCCCCTTATGGGCTGCATATCCTCAGGCAAATCACTTACCTTCTCTGTACCCCAGTTCCTCATCTTCAATGATGATCATTTGAGTGGATAATAGTGCCTCTCTCATAAAGTTTTATAAAAAATAAGTTCAGAGTTGTGAATTGCTTTAAATAGTGCATGGCATATCACAAGTGTTTACAAAGTGGCTAAAATTAGTATACAGTTTGCTAGGGGAAGGAAACATAGTCAAGTATTACAAACTGGGTAGCTTAAGTAACAGAAGCGAACAGTTTCCCAGTTCTGGAGGCTAAACATCCAAAATCAAGTGTTGGCAGGGCTGCCTCCTTCTGAAGGACACTGTCCTGGACTTGGGCTGGCCACCCTCTCCCTGTCTGTTCAGCTCTGCCCTCTGTGTGTGTCTGTGTCCAGATTTTTCCTCTTTTGTTAAGGATACTGGTCATATTGGATTAGGGCCCATCCTAATGACCTCATTTTAACTTGATTAGCTCTGTAAAGACTATCTCCAAATAAGGTCACATTCTGAGAAACTGGTTGTTAGGACTTCAATTTATGAATTTGGAGGGGATACAATTCAATCTCTAACATCATTTCTGCTAAGGAAATGACTATTTGAGGAGAATACTTCCCTATGGCGTGGCTTCCCCTGAACACCAGCCATTCCCCAAGGCTAGTATAGGATGCTGACAGTTAATTATTAAATGCAAATATCATGAAAGTTTCCCATCTATTCTTGGTGTTTAAGTACTAATTTTGTCATCCTTGATAAGCAGAGTGGACCCTCTTCCTGTGAGCCTGAAAGGAAGAGTTCACATGAAGGAGGGTCCCCCATGGGAGGTCAATGGGTGACTTAGTGTGTCCACAGGCAGTCTGTTTGCTGAAACACACTCCCACCCCACCCTCATTCAGGTCATTATGCACAGCTGTGGTGTTCAAATAACACAGGGAAGATATTGATTTCAATCTCCTTGGTTTTCAGTCTCCTTAGTTTTTGGGAGTGTCCAACATGGGGAATAAGAATTGGATTATTCAGGGCTGGAGCAGTGGCTCAGTGGTTGGAGTGTTTGCCTGGCATGCGTAAGGACTCGGGTTCAAACCCAAGCACCACATATACAACTAAGTGTCAACGAAACAAAGGCCAGATTAAAAAAATAAAAATTTATTCTCTCTTTCTCTCTCACTCTCTCTCTCTCTCTCTCTGTCTGTCTCTTCTTAAAAAATTGGAGTATTCATTCACTCAACAAATATTTACTGAACACCAGGTGTGATGCTGAAGATGTGGAAACAAATATAACCAATATAGTTCTTACCTTCATGGATCAAACAGGTGGGCAAAATGTGCCCCTTTTGGTCAGCAAAATGGTACATGTTTTATTTGCCCTATGCATAATGCTTAATTAGTTTGAATTATTTGCCAACATTGAGAAATTAAAACTAGAATTTCTACCTTCTCTTAAAAAATAAAGCTGGGAAAACTGCAGCCCTGACTATTCCTGCAACAGTTGGTAGGATTGCCAGGTTTGGATGGACACATAGTTGTCTCTACTTTGCTGCAGCTGCTGCCACTTATTAAATTACACAATGATAGCTTAATATTTTTACATTACCTTGCCACTGTCAGCTTCTGAATTTTTAAATCCCAGCCTAGTAGATGACCCATTTAACATCAAACGTGGAGAAGTGCATCTTCCCATAGAGATGGGGAAACTGCAGCTCATCTGTTAGAATTACAGGAGAAGGTTCTGTCTGGACTTGGCAGTTGATTAACACTGCCCTGCTACTGAAGTCCTCTCAAAGGGAGCAAAACCGCTCTACAGGTCCTTATGTCCCCAGCTGGACCATTCCCAGAAGAGTGATATCATATCAGACAGGATAAATTTGGGCAAATAACAGAACAAACAGTGTCCTGCCTCTAGCTTGCTTCCACGGTACCTAGAAGTAAGAGAAGGAAGCAATTCTGGATCTCTGATCCCAGCTTTAGGTACCTTTTCTAGCCCAAAAGAAGGCATCCTGGGAGGCTAAATTGTTCCAAGATTGTTCTGACATAGAGGAAATGTGTGGTCCAGTTGAGAACGTGTAATCAATAGCATGAGCTCTGTGTCAACAAGGACAGCTTAAATAGCGAGCCTACCGGGGGCAATTGCTGGAAGGCTACAGCAGTGATCCCATGTGGTTACCAAAGATCTTCCCTATGACATAATTGCTTCTGTGAAAGGCATATTCTTCCCCATTCCCATGGAGGAAATCAGGGTAGCAAATAACTCACAGAAAGCAAAGCACAGTGCCTGGCACAAAGTCAAAAGATATTTGATGAATTAATTCATTAGTGAAAACCCTGCTCTCTCTGCTGAGCTCTAGGATAAAGATAAAGCTATCTCTACTAAGCCTTAGATTCATCTTTCGGACTATCCACTAAGATTCTAATCTGGATAGCCCAAGGCTCTTCAAATTCAACCTGAAATTTAATAAACTTGTTCCCTTAAAAAAAGAAAACGGATTTCTTCAACTCTTATGGTGCCAGTTGATCAGTAGCACCTCCATCTACTCAGCCACCTCTAAGTTAGTTAGGTAAGATGGTAGTCCTCTTCGACATCTCCCTTTCCTCCACTCTTCCCGTGTTCCATCTGTCACCACATCAGGTTATTCAAACCGCCAAAACATGGTTTGAACTCCTCTTCTCGACTGCCATCCCTTCCCAGTGTCCACAACACCAAGCATGGCAGCCATTGGAGTGAGAGGATAGGAAGGTGGGGCTGCTCTCAGGCTCAGCAAGAGATAATAAGGCGAAGTGGGCTGCTGGAAAATGTGATTTCAGGCTTTGTAGATTGAAGGAGATCTGAGCACCACTCTAAAGAACCCTGATTAGGCTCTTTCTGAAACATTGTGTTCAGGAAGAACAGTGATTCATGGGAGCATGCTGGGGAAGAAGTGACCAGGATGGTGGAAAGACTTGAAACCTGCTGGGGAGAGGGCTTGGAAGGACAGAAGAAGACAGCACTCATCTCCGCACTTTGGTCTGTCTGCCTGAAAGTGTGGATGACCACTTGTCAATTTTAGACAATGCTATTGGGTTATGCCAGCTCCATAGACATCTCTAGGCCTTTTTTCTCCCCCCTAAGAGAGAGACTGTGTGTGACAGAGAAAGAGAATCCATTTTATTCTCAGACACTTAGTTGTGTATGTGGTGCTGGAGTTTGAACCCAGGTCCTTGCTTATCCCAAGCAAGCGCTCCAACTGCTGAGCCACCACTCCAGCCCCCTCCAGACCTCTTTTCTAAGTGTTTCACCAGCCAGACAAAGGGTACACACAGGCTCCAGCTTCCATTGCTCCAGGGCTGTGGTTTTTGCTCTTGTGCTTGTGCAACAGCCCCATCCCCTCTCCTGGCTGAACTCCACTCTCCTTCCTGTTTCGTTTCCAAAGCCTCTTCCTCGCATCTGCTTAATTTCTGCAAAGCACAGGTCTTTCTCAATGGGCTGTCATCTCTTGCCCTCACCAACAGGGCCAATGAAACGACTGCTCTGCAATAGTCTAATGACACAGTTGATCTATTTTAAGCACCTGAAGCACACTCCACCAAGTGCCAATCTCCCAGCTACAAGCTGCTCTCAGCATGCAGGAGCAGGGGCTGCATAAGGTCTATTCCTACATTTTGAGATCTGGAGACACAACCCAGGAATCTCAGCCCTGCCTGTCTGAGGATCGTCTAAGGTAACCATAACATTAGACATTTTCACAGCCAGCATGAGTCATTCTAGAAAGAGAATGGTCTGTGATGTCAGGATTGTATGGTGCAGGCACCTTAAGATCCCCTTATCAAAGGGCAGCGACCAAACCTGGGACTGACACAAGTAGGGAGAAAGGACTGGGAGACAGCATTTCCATTTTGAGAACAGAGAAGTCTAACCCGCATCAGAGATTCCTTAGCCTAGGACTAGGTTTTTCTTGCCCTCAGCGTCAAGAGACATTCTTTTCCAATGGTAGTCTATCTGAATGCAAATGTTTAACATGCATTCCATTATTTAATTCTTACAACAATCCTACATGGGCCTTCCCCAAGTTCTGTATCTAAGGAAGTTTTCCACAGTGTATTGAATCTCACCATTTTTCACAGAACTAACCACAGTAAATAAATATTTTGTTCTTTAGACCACTGATTCCACTTGCATCTCTTATCTCCTTCAGACATGGTGTCTGTGTGACAGTCCCTGCCTGTTTGTTTACTGCTGAGTCCTTCAAACACAACACGGTGATGCTCACCTATGACAGCTCACCACCTGCTTCACCTGCATTAGTTAACCTTCCCCAAAGTCCTACAAGGGAGATGCTAATATTATCCTCATTTTGTAGAGAAGAAAAGAGGCTCAGAGAAGGGAAGTTGGGTCCAAATCTTAAATTTAAAATAGAACCTTGAGTAAATATGTGAAGGGATGAATTTAACGAGGAATATTTCAGTATCTTCATTTTACATAAAAGATAAAATGAGTTTCACAGGTAAATCACTTGGACAAGGTCCTGTGAGCGAGGAAGCAGCGACTCTCATGTCTAAACCTTGTCTGACTCTGGATCTCTCTTCCCTCCTTCCTGCTCCTCATTTTCACCATCCTCCCATTTTTCCTGTGATGAAGCGCACCGGGGGAACATGTGGGTGGGAGGCTGGGCCCACGGTCAGAGGCCCCAACACCATCCACTCACTCCATTCTCCCACTCAGTGCTCAGCTTTATGCCAGCTCCTCAATCCTGGGCCTTTGGGTAGGAACTGGGGCCCAGAGCGAAAGACAGAAGCACAAAGCATTTGGGGAGGTGTCAGGAAGACCAGTTTGTGTATAATTTATAGGGTGTGAGGACAGGGAGGAACTAAAGCTGTGGGGTTGGTGAGGATCAGATCTTTGAGAGTTTTAGATTCCAGTCTAAGCAGTGTTTATTACATTTGATAGATGGTGAGGAGTCCTGAGAGGTTTGAGCCAAGTAGTGACCCAACCAGAGCTGTGTATTATTTAGGAAGCTCTCCTGACAACACCAACCTGTTGCATCACGGAGCCCCAAGGCAGTGAGAGGCCAGGAAAATGCAGTGCAGCAGTGGGAGTGGACAGCACGGAGAGTGTGGGCATGCGGCAAGGTGCGGGCACAGGTTCTGCTGCCCCGCTGGGCAATGCAGACAGCACCACTGCCCTCGGGTGGACCTGTTACTTGATTCTGATTTCTGGGACTGTACAAACTGATACGTCGAACGCTAGGTTACTGGCCCAGTTGAGGAGCCTAGAGAGTGCATTGAATGAGTGCTAGTGTAGGTCGACTGCCCGGGTTCACCTGCCAGCCTGGCTACTTGCTCGCTGTGCAGCTTTCAGTGAGTTACTTTACCTCCCCCAGCCCAAACTTTAGTCTCCGCTCAGGATAGGAATAAAAGGTGAGCGTTGAGTGAGAAAATGGATATTGGATCCTTAGCCCAGTGCCTGGAGGGTGGAAAACACTCATTAATGATACAGTAATGAAATACTGTATGCATGGATGGGAAAACCCCTTTTTTAATTTTTTTTTCTTTTTAAAGAAAGAGGGAGAGAGGAAGAGAGAGAGAAAGAGAGAATCAATTTTGTTTATTTTTTCATCTGGCCTTTTTTTTCTCTGACACTTAATTGTATATGTGGTGCTGGCGTTTGAACTTGGGTCCTTGTGAATGCCAGGCACCTACTCACACTGCTGAGCCAACACTCCAGCCCCGGGAAAACCTCTTTTAAATACACAGATTAACCCCCAGGTGGTATTGTCATAATACTGTCCCCTCTTGATTATTGCATTAAGAATGAGGAACAGAGGTATCTATTGATAACCCAGGACTTTGGTAGCTAACTTTTAAGGATTATTTTATGATGTGTCAGACCCCACCCTAAACACTTTCCATTTATAATCTTATTTTATTCCAGGCATGAATCAGGGGTGAAATTGATGTTGCACAGGGCAATCCTAATTGGGTAGGAGACATGTCAGATTACACTAGAGTTTAACAAGCTTTTCCTGTAAAGGATCAGAGAGCAAAACAATTTGGGCTTACCAGGCTGCACAGTCTCTGTATCATGAAAGCAGACAATGTATAAGAAGATGAACAAGGCTATGTACCAACCAAAATTTACTTACAGAAATAAGGGTGGAGGGTGATTTGACCTGTGGCCCAGTTTACTAACCACCATACAGAACACCTCTCAGGGCTCTTCCAACTTTGAGATTCCGAAACAAAACAATGTCAAAGAAATGCCTACTCCTTCTAATTTAGTTCACCTTTCCATCACAAGGATATTTACTTCAAATATGATTATTTGAAAGATAGACACAAGCAGGATCAGAGCTCATGATCCTTTGAGTTGCCTTCATGCTCAGCAAACCCCGTAATTCACATTCTGGTATCATATGACTCTTCTCAAGTGGCCGCTAAATATCAGCTGTGCAGGCTGCCCTGGGATCTGTTGAGTGGATACGTTGGCTGTGCAGACTTCTAGTCAGACCAGAGACTCTCGCCTCTGGAAAAGGGCATGCATGACAACATTCCATGTCACTGCTTCAATATCCAGAGCAGGGTCTCCTACCCCTTCACTCTCCATTCATTTTCTACTAAAAGCCCACATTCTTTGTAATGAAATATAGTGGAAGTGTTTGCCCAGCATATTTTATCATTCTCCCTGATTCTATGCAAGAGCACACCTCTCTCTCCTTGAGCTATTAATGAGCTGTCAGTGTGATGTTCTGCCTGACCCCAGGGGATGGGATGTGACCCAAGCTAAAACCAGGGTCATCCCACCTCCCATGGCACAAGGGTTTGTTCGTCAATGAACATTAGACCCAAAAGTCTTCCATGGAATTGGAGCAGGAGAAATTGGGAGGGAGAAGTATTCATTGCATTAAGTTGCTTAGCTGAGGAAATGAAGGTGTAGGGATACCAGTGGCTATTCTTCTCCAACACATGGGAAGAAGCAGTCTGGAAAATAGAGAAAGTCATAGCTCTGCCCAAATAGGAAAGCCCTCCAATCCAGCCATATCCCCGGAGCCAGAGCCATTCTCCCACCCGCCGACCTCCCAACTACAAGAACAAACAAATTCTATTTCTGCTTAAACTCACTTCAGTTGGGTTTCTATAAACGACTGAAAGAATCCCAACAAAGACACTTTTTTAAAACCATTCCTTCCACTTAGCAATTATTTATTATTCCTATTTTTCAAAATTCTAACCATCTTTAGGGTAAAATACTCTTCTATCCAGCTACCTCTCGTCCACCCCAAAGTGATCTTATTCCCTCTTCTGAAGTCCTTGTTTGGACTGAATATTTGGTTTAAACCATTCTTGTGGTGAGAGTATTTTCTGCAAGGCAACATGGTTTTTGCATGCATGTTTTAGCACCTCTCTTAGACTATGGGCTCGTGAGGATGGAACTCCGTGTCAGTGTGGCATAGCGTATTTGTTCCTCCTCTGTGAGTCACAACCCACTGGGGAGTCTGGAGATTATTTCTGGAACTTACAAATCCGCATGAGCACCTGATTTCAAATGAATAATACCTGTCAAATCCACATTTATGAGGAAATTCATTTGGAGAAAAATTACTATATTACTAAGATATAATACTAATATAGAGAAGTTCACTAATATATTTTACACTAAAGAGGAGTCCCCAAGTAATCCAAATATGGTGGCAGGTGTGTGTTATGTAAATATAAATACATATATATATACATATAAACATTATATATTTTACATATATAATATCTATTTCTTTATATAGAAAGTCATATACTTAAGATTTGTTATTATAACTCTGTTTAAGGTATGCCACCAAAAATGTAAAAATAAAATACAAAATTCAAATAAAGATGTCCATACTTGACAAATCTGTCCATCACTAGTCCTGTTACAAGACCATGTTGTATCAGTACACAAAAATCAATTCAGGCTAGATTATAGACCTAAATAAAAGGAAAGCTAAATTTATACACCTTCTAGAAGAAAATACAGAAGAACATCTTGTGACTTTAAGGCAAGCAATGACTTCCTAGACAGGGAAATGAAAAATAACACCACCTCTTTACACCATTCCAGGGGTTAAATTTTTTCATACATTTCTGGTGGAAATGTAAAATGGTACAGCCACTTTGGAAAACTGTTTAATAGTTTCACAGAAATTTGATAAGCACCTACTTGTGATCCAGCAACGCCTTCCTGAGCTATTTACTCGTAAGAAATGAAAACACATACCTGCAAAAAGATTTATGCAAGAATGTTCCTGGCATCTTAATTCATAATAGCCCAAAGCTAGAAACAACCCAAATGTTCATCCACAGACAAATGGATAATCAAATTGTGTTGCATTTACCCAATGGATTACTACTTAACAATAAAAAGTAGCACACTATTGCCACATGACACAACATGAGTGAATCAAAGAGACACTAAATAAAAGAAACCAGATATAAATGTGCATAATGAAATTGACCAAATCATGTTACGTACATATATGAATATATCACAATCCCTCTATTTTGTATAATTACAATGCACCAATAAAACAGATCTTAAAAAGAGTACGCACTGTATGGTTCCATTCATGTGAGTTCAAGAACAGGCAAAATTAATCTATATGGATGAAAATCATGAAGATGAGATTGCTTTTGGTTGGGAGAGAAGTGGCTGATTACAGAAGATTGCATCAAATTATCTGGAGTGATACCCTGTTATGATTTAATCTTGTTTCTGTATCTGTCGAAACTCTTTGTATTTAAGATCTTTGTATTTTCTTTGTGTTTAAGATCTTTGCATTTTCGGTTTTTGTGAGTTGTACCCAGTTGTGTGTGTGTGTGTGTGTGTGTGTGTGTGCTTCCCCTTAGAGTTCCTAGGCTCGGAAACAGAACTGGCTTAAATGTTCTCAGTTCCTATCAGCCTGGTTTACCTCAAATGACCATTTCAACTTTAACACCTGGAAGAGTTCTTGGTAAACCTTTGAGCATCATACATTTCAAGAGCCTCTTCTTCAACTCATCTTTTGCCCTTTTCCTTGGCCCCAGTGTTCCAGTCATGCTGGCCTGGGGCTCAGCTCCTGCACTCCAGGGCCCTGGTGTGTGCTCTTCCTCCACCTGGAAGGTGCTTGCCCCCGGTCCTCTGCAGATAGCTCTACACCCCTCACCCTATCTCTGAAGTCTCAGCTGAAATATTTTACCTTCAGATTACCTGTTCCCCTTACACATATCCTTCTTTCTACTTGCCCCACTTTGTAAATGCCTATTTAATTAGTCACTATGGATCTTTCCTATGGAATTATAAACTCTCAAAGGACAGGAAACCTGACTGCTTTATTTACTAGTGTCTGCAGTCTTTAACACATAGAAATCATCCAATAAATATTGACGAATAAATAATTGTGCCAATGCACATGAGCTTTAGCACGTGGATTTTCTTATCTTGTAATACTCAGTAGAGACTTTCTGCTTGGAGCCAGGTCTTCCTGGGCTTGGTGGATGACCAAAAAGTGATACCAGGATAAAGCTTCCTTGGGAAAAGCTTTTTTGTGTCAAGGGACTCAGAGAAGCCTTAGAACATCTTGTCCTTGGCAAGACCGAGACACCTTCTTTTCATAGCTCTGCTGCATGGTCCCTCTGTTGAGCTACAACCTGGGGGTTCTGCCTGTATCTCTAGGTTGGAAGATTCTGAAGCACAAACATGCTAGCTATCAAACATGAAGGAACTGACCTCATCTCCAGGGCCTGCTTCATCTGACACTCAAGAGCAAGTGGAATGAATGAATGTCAATATTTGTCTACTTGTTCAGCACCTTTTAGTCCTCTGGCCAGTCATGGAGCTCTTAGCCCTTATACCTTCCTTCTTTGTTTCCCTATGAATTGGACCACCCTATTTCTTGGGTTTTCTGGATCTGAATGTAACTTCACTTACTGAGGTCATTTCCCACCCAATTAGCCCCAGGTCCAGAAGCTGCCCTTGGGCCAGGGCAACTTGGCATCTCCTATAGCTAATCTGCTCAGGTAGCCCTCTGAAACCTTCTGCTTGAAGCTGGAATGCGTGTGCTGACCCAGATTGTTTAACTTTATGACATCAATACTGTGAAGAAATGCTCCTTTAGCTGGTAGCAAAGTCCTCTTGAGGGTACAAACTGCAAGAATGCTTTGGGAAAAAATCCAAAGTGCTTTGAACTAGATGAGAAGTCCACCCTTCCTCCCACCTGCTTCCTACATTGCCAAAATTCTGCTTTCTCTCTTCTTGTCTGTCTGCCTTGAAATCCGTGTTATTTTCCATAGGTAATGTCAATAAGCCCTTTATGTGAGTGGTATTTTGGGCTTCTGTGTTTCTCATCTGAGTATCAACCTGTGCCAATGAGTTTGGGCCTCTGGCCCACATGTTAATTATTGTACCAGAGTTCCTGGAGTCAACTGAGGACAGGATGCCTCTTTGGCTAAGGGACAGATATTTTGGTAGGATTTTTTTTTTTTTTTTGCGGAGGGAGTTGTTTGTTTTTTTACATTGATTATTTTATAGAGGTGGAGCGAGTGAAAATACTTGCTTGCTTCATTGATATCTGCTCCCCTTTTCTCTTTACACCAAGTGTTAATGAACCTCTTGCTGTTTCTTGAACTTGTACTGGCACTAATCATTTTTTGCTACCAATAGTGCCAGGAAAATCCTCTAATGTTTTAGGGAGCAGAATGGTAGAAAGGGGCCTGCTTGTGTGCATATGGGTACGTACTGCATATGTGTAAAGGAAGCTCACTAAGGAGGTCTGTGTTGGCGTCTGGCACATCTCTTCAGTTTCCTGTGCCTTAGTCTGCTCGTCCATGGAACAGGTGGAGTGATCCTTGCCTCGCCTGCCTCGTACGGCTGGTGACAATCAAATGAGGCAATGGATGAGAAAGCCTCAGTTAGCCTCTATTTTTCCAGTTATTAAATAGATTCCTTTTTCCCTTGGTTGTTCTTTGAGAGATAGAGAAGCCAGCAAAGTTTTGAACTGCTTTTTTATTCTTTCAGTTGCTGGCTATATTTCTTCTAGCCATTAAAATTTAATACAGCTGTGCACAAGAAACTGAGCACAAGGCAAATCCAGCTTTTTTTAGGTTACAGGTAATAGGGGCAAAATAAAAAGTCAGTTCACTGTGGGTCTAATATGCTCACATACAACTGTTCTAATTTCAAATATTTTATCTCATGCATCTGATCCTGTATTTCAGTACCTTATTCAGGAAGCATGGTCTGTATAACTAAATGATGATAAAAAGCGACATAGGACAGTAACCAGAGAGAGCCTTTGCTACTTCTCTTTGTGTCTGGAAGGGCAATGAGCAATCCAGACCAAAAAGAAAGAACTCTTTCATCACGCCCAGCAGAGTAGGTGACTTGTTTTGGCCGACAGACCCAGAATGTCACCCTTCAGCTCCTTTTACAGCTCCCAGATGAATGTTGCTGGCACAAGGGCTCAGATACCTCCAGGTTGGGAAGAACATCCTGAGTGCCTCTTGGGAGACCTCTTTTTCCACTCCCTTCGCCCATGCTCTTGACCTTTAGTAGCTCCTCAGTGGATAGTTTCTGCCGATGGCTAACCCGACACAGGCCATGGGGCCTGAGCAGCCAGGACCTCTCCCTTCTGAAAACCATTTGCCATGGGATATGTTTTCCAGGATGTGGAACTGGAAGCAACTGTGGCTCATCTCCATTGCAGTGGGGTTCTCCCAGAAAGCAAAGGGAGCAGGAAGCACTGGAGAGAAAAGAAAGGCAGCCAGTGTGGCTGCTGGGATGAGGCTGAGGAGGCCAACAGGGGCCAGTTCGCACAGGGCCCGTTGACATTGGCAAGGAATCTGGCTTCATCCCAAGAATGAGATGAAGTCTTTGGATGGTGTTAAATGTCACTGGAGGTGGTGGGAGTCAGGGTTAAGCATCATTGAATTTGCATTTTGAAAGCATCACTCTGTCTCCTGTGTAGACAAGGATTGGGGAAAGGAAACCAGCTGTGACCTGTTGGGATCTTCCAGGCAAAATTATGGCACTGGGACTAGGAGTAGATAGGGCAGGCTGCCTTCCATGGTCCTGGTCCTGAGTCCCTGGCATCTTTTATATCATTTGCACTACTTAAAATAAATGATGTTAAGCCTATATTTGTCTGTTTTGTTATGTTGAAGATCTAACTCAGGGCCTTACGCATGCTAGGCAAATGCTGTACTACTGAGCTACTGGAATCTTTATTAGTAGATCCAGTCCTGGAATCTATATTAGTTTGTCAAAGCTGCCATAACAAAATACCATGAAATGGGTGACTTAAGCAATAGATATTTATTTTCTTACAATTCTGGACATAGAAGTCCAAAATCAAGGTGTGGGCAGGGTTGATTTCCTCTGAGGTCTTTCTGCTTTCCTTATAGATGACCATCTGTTTCCTGTGTGTTCACATGGCCTTCCCTTTCTAAGTTTCTGTGTCTCAATCTCCTCTTCTTATAAGGACACCTATCATATGGATTCAGCCCCACCCTCATGACCTTATTTTGACTTAACTGTTTCTTTAAAACCCCTATTTCCAAATACAGTCACATTCTGAGATACTGGGAATTAGGGCTTCAACATATGAAAAAGGGGACAGGGACACATAACAGCCCCTCCTCAAATTTTGTCTTCCCGTACTTTGAAGTTGGTATGTCTCTGTCAGTCTCTTGGGGGACAGGGATGCCTCTGCTTTCCCCATTGCTACTTTTGAAGAAGCCAGTTTTTCTCAGGTGAGCCCATCTGATTTGGTCACCCACAGATGATCTGTTTTATTCCCAGCATACATTTTTTCTTAGATTTCCTATAAAAGATATACATAGCACTGGAGTGGTAGCTCAGCAGTTATGGAGCTTGCCTGGCATGTGCAAGTACCCGAGTTCAAACCCCAGCACTCATGTACACAACAAAAGCAACAAAAGGCATGTGAAAAACTCAATAAAAATTGATTCTCTCTGTCAATCTCACTGTCCTTCTCACTTAAAAAAAAAGATATGCGTATCATATTGTTTATATACATTTTTGATTGTACCATAACTAAATTTCTTAAGAAAAATAACTATACCCTCTAGGACCTTATTCTTAGACAAAATATAATTAAATGTGTTATCCATAATTAAAGAGAACATATACAAATAAAAAAAATTTTAGAAGATATATAGGTAATCATCTGTGTTTCTATGATTACACACACACACACACACATATATATATATACCCGGTAACCACGTTGTGTATAGTGGAAGTTGCATATTCATTTGATGGATTTCATTTGGGTTTTGGTCTTCCACCAGAATGGTGAACTTGACCATGTTGTGATTTCTATTACAGAGTGGTTTAGCCACAGAAATTTCCTGTACTGGTTGCTTCTTGGGAATGAATTTGTTACATTTTACCTTCCTTGTGGGTTCACGAAATACCTATTGGAGGAAACCCCTGCCAAGTTCATCCTCACAGAAAACCTAACTCCTTATCTCATCCATGGGTGTGTCCAAATGTTCCTTGAGTTTGCTGAGTGCCTTCCAAGGTATATACACTTGAGCAACATCCCTCCTCCTCAGGTAATTTACAATCTAATAGTGAAACAAACAAGTGCAAAAGTAACTGCATTGCGGGTAAACTGTGCTGTAGGTCAGTGGCTTTCAAGATGTTGTCCGCAGACCCACACCATTAGCATCCTCTAGGAACTCATTGGAAATGCAAATTCTTAGCCCTAACCTTTGAAACTGAACCAGAAATCCTAGGGATGGGGCCCAGCAGTTTGTGTTTTGACAAGACATCTGCAGATTCTGATGTGCACTCAGGTTTGAGAACTACTGCTATTCCTAAGAAGCACATCCCGAGGCTTTAAAGAAAGAGAGCTCATATGTGGAGGGAGATGAAGGGAGAGTCAGAGGATATTTCTAGAAGTGTGTTGCATATGAGATGGGCTTTGAGGGATGGTAGGCTTTTTATATTTATATGTAGATGATCATATTTACTACAATTGCCATCTGCATGTTTATGTATTCCTTTCTACAAAAGTAATTAACAGCCTGGACTCTAACTTGGAAGATCTGCTAGCTGTCCCTTCCTTGCATTTTAACTGGCTTGCTGTGAATGGAGGCTTCCACCAACATATGCTCAGTTTCAGAATTGGTAATTACGGTTGCAGGCATTTTGTTGGAGGACACGTTCCATTCCGAACATAGCTTGAACCGGAGGTGGGGATTCTACCTCTATACTGAGAAAAAATCAGTTCACAGCATCCTTGAAGCTCGCAGTGAGAAGGGACTCATAGGCCTTTAACCTAGCCATGTAATCTCTGAGCTGACCTTGAAAGATAGGTGGCATTGAGACATGCTAGATAGACATACACCTCTTCCCCAGTCCACTGAATGATTCCATATCAAGAGTAGAAGTATGACCTGAGGGTCAATTTTGACCTACTACCCGTCTTTGTAAATGAGGACATGTCTATTCATTTATATATTAGATATGGCTGCTTTCAAACTATAACCATGTGAGCTTTTAACCCCCTACTTAAGACTTGATATTAGTAAGAACTCAGATTGCAGGTGACCAAAATTCAGTGCAAACTGAAGTGAAAGAATCTATTGACTCCTGTACCTTTGAAGTCCAGGGAAGACCTACCTGTAGTAGCTGTTCACTTAAGATCTCCATGCTGATTCCAAATGGACAATATTCTGTGTGGAAGCTGCTTGAGACGTGTCTACGCCGGCTGGCCACTTGGTCTGTTTAACTCTCCTGACCTCCTTGCTCATTCCCACCAGTCCACTTTATTGGATGCAGACATTTCTTCTAGGGTGGTGGCATCTACAGCCATCACATGAGCACTGGACTTGGTGTCAGAAATCCTTACTATATTACTTAATAGCAAAAATATGAGCCAAGATTACAGGGCTCTTTGAAAATCAAAAAGTTCTCAACAAGTACAGGGGGTGGCTTTCATTCTCTTAGAATCAAAGCATATTTAAGCTGGCAACAGGACTAATGTCCAGGTTATGCTTGTGGCCTTAGTGGGAAAAAAATGATCCATAAATGTGTTTAGCTGGCTCAGATATTAATTTTTAATTTTTCTGTTTAATTCTTGAGCCAAGATATAAAAATTAAGAGTTTTACTTTAAAATCCAGACTTCTGACTTCACTGAGCCTTGTCCCCACATAACTGAAATCAGTTAGAACTGTATAGGCACCATGCCCCTTTGGCCACTATCTCCCCTTCTCTTTGTCTTGTCTCAACTCATATCACTTATTTACCTCCTTTATCACTGAGTTTATCCTTCCTGACTTAATACAACTATACATCTGATTCCCAAAGAAATGATTTCACTTCTCTCTGTAGCTAATAATCAGGTAACCTCAGCCAGCTTCTGACTCTTACCTAGAGGGCAGCCCTTTCCATCCCTGGGCAGCTCTAACTTCTGGGAGGTCTTCCTATATGGTCAGTCCATTCTTATCATCATCCCCAAATGGATAAGTGACTCACCACCAAGTCTCCCAGTATGCCACAAGCTTAGAAGTCAAAAACACAACATGACAGTCATCTTTTCCTCTACCTGATGGAGGTGTCTTCTTCCCTAACGTCCTTCCCCAGCCATTAACCTCCAGTCTGATTTAGGGATGGAGATGCATTTAAAAAGTCATTTGGCATCAAGTTTGTTTTTACTAAAATCTGGACTTTTACAAACATTCTAAAGAACAAGAGGTGGCATATGGTTTCTGAAAAGAACCAAACGGTGAACATCTTAGACTTCGCAGGTTTCTGTTGCAACTATTCACCTCTGCTATAATACCACAGAAGCAACCATGGAAAATACAGGCATGAATGACCATCGCTGTGTTCCTGTGAAACTACTTACAAAGGCGGACAGTAGGCCAGAACCCACCCTGGGCCATTGAATCATGTAGTGGGCCAGGAAAAGAGGTGTGGGTTTGAGCTGTGTGTCCCATCCATACTTCAAGAGTAGCCCAGAGGGAACATTTTCAAAGAGCTCACCTTAAGTCCTTTGCAGGATCTTATCTCCATAGCATCAAGATTCCTGTAGTACAATAGTTTTCAAAAACAATCTGGATTTGCCTGCGAGATCTTGAGACCCTTTGAGGGGTCCAGAAGATCAATACCATTTTATAACAATCCTAAGAGTTATTTGCTTTCTTCACTCCCATTCTTTCATGAATATACAGTGGAGCTTTTCCATGGGTGTTGGATAAAGGTCATCACTCTGATAACTAATGGAATCTGTTTGCATATTTTTGTTTTTTTAAAAATTTCTCAGGCATGATTTCTAATATGATGAATATTTATAAATGTAACCCTCATAAATGAAAGCTCTTTGGAGTTCACGGTAAAACTTAAGAGTATAGAGGAGTCCAGAGACCAAAAACTTTCAGAACTGCTGACATTGTAGGACTCTGGCTGTGCTCTCCTTACACTACAAAGCATTTCTCGTCTTGTAGAATGGAGTTTTCAGATACCGTCAACAAGAATATCATCTTCTTATAAACAAAAGCTATGCTAATCATTGTACTTCATGGTTGCACATGAATTCACACAAGTTTATTTATTTGAAAAATGTTCATCGTAAATCACTGTGCACCAGGAATGCCTGGCATTGGGACTAGAGAGGTGAGCTCCACAGACACCATGTCAGCTCTCATATAGCTTAAAATCTGACAGAGAAAACAGAGGTTAAGCAAATAATCACAATTAACTATGCATACTGAGAAGTGTACCCAGGACTATGAGAAGCAATGGCAGTAGGGTTTGTACTGTGGAGGAAATCAATGAAGGATCCATGAGTGGAGGGGAAGTTTCTCAAGCTGGACTTGTCAGTCTTGGCACTACTGACATCTTGGACTAGATAACTTCACATTGAGGGAAGAAGGAGCAGCTGTTCTATATGTTGTAGAACACATAGCAGCATCCTTGGTCTCTACCTACAGGTACTGATAGCATATGTACACACCCCAGTTGTGATAACCAAAAATGTCTCCAGGAATCACCAAATGGCCCCAGTTGGGCAGTTGTCCCTAGTGGAGAACTGGTTATCTAGAAAAGAGGTGTGATAGAAGAGCTACTCTGGCAGACTAAGTCATAGAGACTTTTGAGACAGAGAGAGAAGGCTGACCTGGAGAGCTGTGGAGAGGTCCATCTATCTATGTACAACTTAGTATTGGGTAGACTATGAGAGGGCATCGGAAGAGGGACAAGGTGCATTTTGTGATTCATCATGTTGGGCTGACTTTGGTTTACATGAATGACACTATAGCAAACGGACTTTGAGACCTCAGTGTCCAGGGCTCAGAATCCATGGTAGAATGAGGGAAAACACCTTCACCCACCTCTCTGCCAGCACAGTCACCTGTGCTGTTCACCTCTGTGTGATGAGGGTTGGCTCTAATAACATATCCAGAACAGCTCTTCCGAAAAGAAATGACAACTTTAGAAAAGAAAAGCCATCTGCCAAGGCTGAGTGAATTAAATGTGTGTTTAATCTAGCTGTATCAGGACATTATTTTAATGCCAATTGATTTGTTTAAACATTGTGAAGGTTGGCAGGCACATTGGAGAAAACATACTTTGTAATACTCAGAAGGAGACTGGCACATTATCTTGTGACAGTGTTTTTGGTACAAATTAGTATTAAATATTAAGATTTCTGAAATTCTCATCTCAGTGATAAACAGTGCGTGGATATTGCTTTCATTCACTAACCTAAGATTTCTCACCTCAAGTGAGAAAAACACCTTCAGAGGAGCTGGTTCAAAACATAATGTCTGAGTGGGGCACAGGAATATGCATTTTAACAAAATGTCGATGACAACCCCCAGGTGATTCTGAAGCAGCTTGCTAACTGACCACTGTAAGAAACATTTGTGCAGTGAAATGCACCTTGAAGGAATTTGTTGCAATTTCTTTCCTCTGCTGACTTCTTCCCTGTGACCCCTTCATCTCATCCAGGGTCTGCGTGGCCAATTTACTCCTATCCAGAGCTGCTTCAGCAGCTTTTTCAGACTGCACAGATGCCCCCACAGCACAGCGCCATGGATTCTGTAGTGTGCTTACAGTGAGTGACAAGTGACTGGCCCTAACTGAAACTGGTTTAAACAGTCTAGACATTTATTTTACATAGCAGGAAGCCCAGAGAGGGCCAGGGTGGACTAATTCAGATTCCACAACACCATGCAGCCCCCAGATCCTTTCCACCTGCAGTAGCTCCCCTCAGAGGGCATCAGGAACATACCGCTGCAGTTCACATGTCAGTTAGGGATGACAGCATCCATCGATGAAAAACTTCCCAGGGCCCACTTCCTCCAGTAGGCCTCCTCTCAAGTCTCCTTGGCCAGGGGTGTATCCCGTGTCTGCCTAAATCAACTCTCTGGCAAAGGCAGCAATTACAAGGAACTGTTTTCACCACTCAAGTTTCCCTCCCCAAGTCTGGGAAAGGTAGCAGCCTGTCCCAAAAGACATGGCTGCTCCAGAGAGGGTCCCCTAAGAGAGAAGGGCTCTGTCAGCAGCAGAGGGAGGAACAGCCACTGGGAAGGCAACAGCTGGATCTCCTTCCTCTCTTACAGCACCTTTTCCACTCTTTCCCCCACTGGAGTTCAAGTCCCATGTGGACAGGGGCCAGGTGCACCTCATTCATCATGATGTATTCAGAAAGATGCTATTGAGCATATTAAATATATAAGGTCCAGCATGAAGTGGCCCCGAAGTATTTGTTTCATTTAAATTGATGGAATATTATAATTTAGATGGAAAAGTGTATTAGGACATAACTTGATTAATTGCAAATGAAAAAAATCCCAACTCAACTAACTCACATCTTGTTTTAAAAAGGAATGTACTGTATTCGTTTGTGTAATTGAGAAATTCAGAAGCACGATGATTTCCACAGACTCTAATGAGGCTCTCAGGGGTCTCTTCACTCTGCACCTCTCCACCTGGCTCAATGTGGTGAGCATGATGGTACCAGGAACCCCAGCTTATCTCCTCCTGGCTTAGCAACCCAGATGGCTTACCCAGGAGTTCCTCTAGGAGAAACCCCAGAAAATATTTAGTCGTGTGCCTGCCATTCACACGGGAAGAGGTTTGGAGCTCTCTGGATCTGCCAGGTCTGGGCTACTTGTCCACCATGTATGTGGACAGGGTCAGCCCCACTTAAACTCCACAGAATGGCTTCCCTACAGGAAAGAAAACTTCTATTGCCAGAAGAAGCAGAGAGCAGATGCTGAGCAGGCAAAACAACAGATGTCCACTACACTTATGGATTAAAAAAAAAATTGTTTGCAGGGCATTATACAAGGGCTAAACCATAACTGAGAACTGCTCACTGATACTCACAGAGGATAACATTTCCTCCCAGTCCCCCAGAATACACACATTAAATTTGAAACTTTGAATGATACTTTGTTTCCTAAAGATAAATAAGGAAATTTTTCTGTTGATTTAGGGGAAGAATCTCCAAATGATTTTCTCATAATGGATATCTGAAAGCATTCTGTTTCTTTCCTCTATTGTCTTGATCTTTTTCTTCTCTCTTTTCTTGATTACTTACCATGCCTCGACTTCTTATTCTCACGTATCATGGCCCATCCACCTACTAAAAAACATTAAGATGCAATCTCTCCATGGTGATTTCCCCAATTTTTCTCTATTTCTATCCTCCCCTTCCCAATCACAAATAATTTATAATCTTATCACCCCATGTTTAGACCCCTATGATTTTTTTTTACCAAGTTCTATATTAGCTACTTAGGGATATATTTTAATCAATCATTCATTTGACAAATATGAATTGAATGTCTACTAGTACCCAGCACTGGGTTGAACTTTAGAGATACAATAAAAACTAATCTCTCCTACCTTGGGCTGAAATTTCCTTTGGGGTAGAAAGTGTGTTTATCTTTACATCTCTGCAATGTTTAGTTTCACTGTAGCAGCAGCAGCAGGAGCAGCAGCAGCAGTAGTAGTAGTAGTAGTAGAATTACTATTATCATAGTATCATTATCATTATTAACACCATATACTAGACAAGGTACTAGGTGCTTTATACATGTTACTTTCTGATCCTTTCAAAAATTCTGAAGAGTAAAGATGTAGAAACTAAGCCTCAGTGTCATGAAGATCCTTGCTCAAGCTCATACAACATGTGAGAGGCAGAACCTGGATTTGAACCTGTGTCTGACAGTTTTCATAGCCCATTCTTTCTCCGGCTCACAAAGCTGATCCATATGTGGACAGCAGAACATAGGAATTGGATGCTGTTTTTGTGCAGGTTTAGGTTTGGGTCCACTACCCTGCATGTGAAATCCAAGATATGGACTTTGAGTTTTGATTCCTTCAGTAAAGATAAATGTACAAGAAATTCTCCTTACCCTTACTCCTCTTGTGACAGACAGACATCCCTGAGGCTTCATCAGTTTGGCCCTATCCCCTGTATCCTCAATCTCAAATACATCTCTCTGAAGAAACCTGGGTCTCAGTTTCTTCATTGGCAAAATCCTGAACCTTGGTGTAGACCAGATCTCCAATAGATCAGGCTACAATGAGGAAAATGTTCTATTTCTGCATTGTTCAATGCAAAATCACTAGCCGGAGTGACTGTCGAATACTTGAACTAGTATGACTAGGAACTGAATTTTTATCATAATTAATTTTAAATAGTAACATGTAACTAACAGCTGCCATATTGGATAACACAAAGCAAGAATCATCTTTGTCATTCTTATGACCACCATGTGTAGCCTAGAGCAGCACTTTTTAAACTACGTTTTGCAACCCATTAGCCAACCTGAAATTAACTTATTTGGTTGAAAACAACATTTTTAATAAAAATGGTAGGAAATAATACAATGGAACAGAAAAAGAAAAGAAAACATCTGTATATACTGTGCATGCTAAGGAAAGTTTTAATTGTGAAATTTTTGTTTCACATATTTATGCACTACAAAATAAATTTCTCTTAGTAGTTCATGGTCAAAAATAGTTTGAAAACCACTGCCTGCCCCTGAGTAATGTCACTGAGACCTTGTGAGTGACATGCATGTGTGGTGCTTCCTTATCCAGCCTGCGGCTCTACAAGACCTCATTTCAGGACTATTCTGTTCTTACAGATCTTACCAGCATGTGGTAAGCCTGTGACTTCCCTCAAATAGCAATTTAAAATGACTTTGTGGTTATCTGCCTGTCTAGATGCAGACACCCAAACTAGTGACCCATAGGCGGAATCCAGCTCACACAGATAGGTCACTTGGGTCTCTATTTTTGCATGACCATAATCCCTACGGGCCCAGTAGTTTCTTCCACTTTAGGTAGGTCTGTATCTTTAGCTTGTTCCCCTTGGTTATATTTTGCCATTTACATTACCTTCCTGGCCCCTGAGGGCATTGTGTGTTGGACCCTGTGTTTAATACATATGGAGTAATCTTCTCTGAAAGGAAACGGTGAGATCACAGACTGCAACCATTTACTTTATAGATAGGAAAACAAGGGCCCAGGATAGGGAGCAGCCTGCTGAGGTCCACAGAACATCAATGGCTGAAAAGGAGCTGGTCTTCTCCTAAGGAAGAACCAGATGTTGGCTGAAAGTGCAATAAGACAGAGAAAGGAAGGGAAAGAGGGATGCAGAGATGAATGAACAGGGAGGATGAGAAAGAAGGGGAGGGTGGAGTTGAAAATATAGTGAAAGAGTCCTCACAGCCTGGGGAATGGAAGGCCTGACAGACAGGTGGGATTTCTTTGGGGAGGGCCTCTCACAGTTGCATGATCGTGTCCAGTGCACCTTTAGTGCATGGGTAGACTCTAAAGAGTGACCATGAGAGACAGAGACCTCTGTCACTGGGAATTAAGTGTACTTGAAGTGGCAGTTCCACAACTTGGACTTCACTGGACCCTTTCCTCGGGCCAGTGCCCTTAACTTGAAATTATGGCATTTTCCCAATGTTTCCTGCTTGTCCTTGGGGAGCCATCATGTTGGGGCCCCTGAGAAAGTTCGAGCCCACCGCACAAGCCTCAGGGCTGCTGATGGTGAGCATGTGGATGTCATGGGGTAGAAAGTAAGTGGCCCTATCTCACTTCCATCACACAGGCACTGAGTCTACCTGCCTGGGTTCTAGGCTGGGAACACAACTCCAATGCCTTCACGTGCCTGCAGTGCAAGGGAAAAGTTAGCCAGGGATAAGGCAAAAGGAAGAGGTAGGAACCATGGTGATCTGCAGGAACTTAAAAACAAACACCAGGCACCCAAATAAAGCATGTCTGAGAGTCACATCCAATGCAAGCAACCCCTGGTCTAGGGAATTTCCCTGAATGACTACCAACTCAATGTCTGTTTGCATTCCATGCGTGGTTTGCAACAGAATCAATATAACCGAGAGGCCATTTCGTCATTTAATTTTCAAGAAGGTATTCATGGCTTTAAAAAAAAAAAGAAAGAAAGAAAAAGTTCAGAAGCCTCAAGACTAAATGTTCTCTGTATTTCCTCCACTCTGACGCTGAAAAACTGAGTCAAGAGAACCAGGCTGAGAGTTGATACTCTTTGGATTTCCCTGCAGTGTATCAGAGCTTGATGGCCTGCCAGTGTCTCAGGAAGCAAACATTGTATAAGTACTGAAACCTCTGGCTCAGAGGCCAGGGAACTTAGTCACTCATAGCACAAAGACAATTGCTGACTTCCTGCAGTTCCTCTATTTCCAACATGGTTTCCAGGGCCCCAGACGAAACTCAAATAGTATTTTTCAGATAAGCTATAGAGACGCTGGAAAGGTGCTGCCAGGCTGGGGTGCAAGGCAACCTATTTTCCCTCTTGGGGTTGCCTGGGCAGCTCAGCAGGGAGCAGATCCCTCTCCTGTCCCACAGGGCAGGGGGCAAAAGGAGGCCCTGCTGGGAACACCCCATAGGAGAGGGAGGAGAGAAAAGGCCTGCTGACTCCCATTGAACCCAGCTCTGACCTTCACCTGTGGGGTAACTTCAAATAATTACCCTCACTGTGCCACAGATTACCCCTATATAAAATGGGGATGATATGGTGTCTCTTCTGGGGGATTCATGAGAATTAAATGAGAGGACACCTGGGAAGTCCTTAGCACAGTTGACCACCGCACAGTAATTGCTCAGTTAATGTTAGTTATTTCTTAGCTGCTTTTCCAGACTCTGTGCTGTTGCTGACAGGGGATTTGTAAAAGTGGTTAGGGCTAGTCAGAGTGATAAGAGAATTGGTGTTGATTGACAGGAGCCCACTCCAAAGTGGAAAAATATCAGGGTTGGCAGATGCCTAGGGATCTTCTCTGTCGACCCTTATCCATGCCTCAGTCATTCTTACACAGCTCTGTACACCTTGTTCTTAAAACTCATGGCCAAGAGTAGCTAGATGATATTTCTGAAAGATTAACTGGCCTTTCCTTCATCCACCCAGTCTTGTGCCTTCCCTTTATTCAGTGAGCAAGGCCTCAGGGCCAGGATGGGCAGCAGAAAGCAGGGACAAAGGAAAGCTTCCTGGCTTTGGAATTTCAAAAGCCTGTGCCTTCAGAAGCACAGGAAGCCTTCCCTACAGGGCCAAATGTTCTGGACAAAGCTGAGGAGGAGAGGGCAAAAACGGCTCCCAGACCCTAGCTACCAAGATCCAGTCCCTGGCCCAGGGGTAGGGAGGAGGAATTTAGGGAAAGAAAGGAGGACACAGATGCATTTGAGTCTTGAGAAAGAGGCGCTGTGCCAGCCCTCTGGGCTGAGCCCGTGGATGCCAGTAGAGTCAACCCGGAGGAAGGGATGGGCAGACTGACTCAAGCGTAGTTTCCACTTATCTTGAAATAGATAGAGATGTAATTCACCCAAGCTGAACTTTAAGAAATACAGATCCCCCTCGTGTCCTTGCCTGCGTGTATGCCTCCTTGTTTGGGAGGCCCCCTGCTATAGGGCTGCTTAGTCTCACCCAGACCCCCTAGCTGTAGCTGTCCCAGGGTGGCAGACTGTCAGACACAAGCATCCATCTGGCCAAAAACTTGCCATTCTGATATACACACTGGCAACACCCTTGGAAGAAGACAGCCTGAGCCACATTGCCAGCTAAAGGCCATGACCATGGAATATGCCGAGCCCAGCAGGGAGGCTGCGGAGGACTCTCTGTTCCTGCAGAAATTTTACAATATCCTCTTGATGTCAGACTGTGTTCCTGACCTGCTGACATGGGAAACTGTGGTCAGGCCAGGATCCGCTGTGGAGGGACATTGGGGTTCCCAGAGGACTCATAGCTCTGCCCTGCTGCAGCTGCCAACACCTGCAGAGCTTACCTCCCTCAGAAACCAGCATGCACACCTGTCAGGCCCTGCCTATGCATGCCAGGCAGGCTGCTCAAGGCTGATGTACCTTGGCCTGGGGGCAGCAATCACAGCACCTTCATTCTCTGACCAAGGACGCTGATTGCTCTGTACTCTCATAACTGCTAATCGTTATTTTCTAATCTTTTGAAAATTATTTTTGACCACCTGGATAATGGATGATTACTGTTGGGGGAAAGTTAGAGTCCCTTAGGTCCCCTTCCTCAGCCTCAACCCCCAGAGGTAGCCATTGCTGGTACTTCTGTGTTGCAGGCAGCGGGCAGTGGTGCTCAGTGGTAAGAGCTTAGGTTTTAGAGTCAAACTGCCCAGGCTCAGATTCTGTCTCTGCCATTTACTAACTGCATGACCATGGACAAGTAGCCTTAGCTCTTTGATCCCCAGTTCTTCATCCATAAGTTGAGACTGGTGCCCCTCTTGAGTTACAAAAACCTCAATGAGATGACATATGTAGGTTGCTGAGTGCACTTCCTGACCCAGAGGAGCCCCTCTGAATATTACCTGTCAACCATCCAGAGCTGCACCTACCCATTCACCCCCAACTTTTTCCTGCACACATTCAATTCCAAACCCTCTTCTGGATTACCAACCCCCAGCCCACCCACTCCAACACTAACCCTCAGATGAGGATAATTTAGCCTTTCTGAACTCTCTGCCCACCTTTCACTGCATGGCTCTGGGCTCAGTGCCAGCCCAGTCCACCCTCTCAGTTTGCCTGCCTTCATCCTATCATCCTAGAACATCCCTCCTGCACAGAGGCCAGCCTAAGCTGCTGTGTGAGCTGGGCGAACCCCTCTCTCTGGATCTCAGCTCTCTCTTCTGTTAGGGAAACCACTGGGTCAGGCCCAGTCACTCTTTCATTCATCAACAAGTCCAACAGAAATGAAGACACAGTGACGTGAGCACTCGCTGCAGGCCTGCTGCTGAGGGTGGACACAGTCCTTGCCCTTGTGGGCTCACCAGCTCGTGTGTGTGGGTAACTTCCCAGGCCCCTCCTGGCCTAAGACCCTGAATCTAGGTATTTACTCGATTAACATAGATGTAATGACACAGTTAGATGACTCATACACAGCCCTCAGAGGTTAGGAGAGCAGCCAATCTCTCACTTATTCTAAGTTAGCACACACAACAAACCCCAAACACATCCCCCTGGAAACAGCAGATGTACCCAAAATACACCACCCCAGGATAACATAGATCATAGCCTCTCATTCCCACAGCAGGAAACACCCAATTCACACATTCTCCTGCAGGATATATCAAGAGCATGTCAGCCACCCACCTCTGCAGCCCACAGAAACCCATAAACAGTGCTCCAGGAGAAAGAAAAGGTTGCTTAAGGTGGCGAATGGTCTGCAGCCAACAGCTTTTATCTTGACAGTCAGCAGGAAGAGAAACCCGGAAACAGACCTTTGCTGGATTTGTCCAAAGATGGATTGGAGAAATGTTTGAACCTAGCTCAGGCTAGCTTGTAGGTGTGATTGAGAAAGAATTCCCTGCATTGTGTTTGAGGTGAGGATACATGGCTTCAGAGACACTTTGCCATTAATTATTGCTCATTGAGCCCAGTTATCTGCAAGCAAAGCTCAAAGCACTTTTATATGATTTAAGTAATTTAATACTCACAATGACTTGAGTTATTCCCACTCTAGAGATAGGGAAACTGAGGACTCAGAATGTCATAACTTGCTCAATCATATGGCCAGCAAGTGGCAGGGCTACAATTCAACCTCATCCCACTGACTCCAGCATCTATACAACTGAGCCATGCCTTGTTCTTCTGGACCCTTCCAATGTAGGGATCCCAGCCCTCAGTGGTCTCAACATACAGAAACAGCGTGGTGTCAACAGTCCCAATTCAACTGTGAATTCACACCCAATGCCCCATCACAAATTCCCATCTCCTATGCAGACCACCTTAACCTTTCAGGCAGCTGCTTCCTATCTGAGAAATGTCTGGATCCACACTTGGTTCTCTTGGGTACTTAGTGAATCACTGTGAACACACTCAGGGTACTTTGGGCTTTAATGAAGACAGCGTGAAAACTCAGTGAGACAGACGCTGCACCCTGGCCCCTTAGGTGTGCTTTTCCCTGGTCTCAGGCTGTTGCCAGGTCACTGCTGAACTGATGGCCCCTCTGCTTGATGTTTCACCTTTCAGCCAGAGCTACACTGTTGTTATTACACTTCCAGCCAATTATTCACAGTTGTTACGCTGTCTCCAAGTCAGTTTTACCACTTTTTAAATTATGTTCCAGCACAACACAGGTGTTCCTCCCTTCTAAAGACTATTTTAAAGACACTGTATGAAAACATGGGAAAAATTTATCTACAAGGTCAAGTGATCCTCAGGGGAAGAAAGAAGAAACTGTACAGGTGGCACATGGGTAAAAAGAACATACCTTAGGTTATAGAGCTTACAAGAGGAATCGTGCATTACCTGCTTTAAAGGAGACTAATAAATCTGATAGCATAAGACACAGACTAGTTAACAATGGGTCCAGTTAATGGAGTGGAGAGCGTGTGGAGGGAGATAAAGAAACCGAGAGGGACACACAAAGGCAGAACCACTTGTTAATTGGAGGGAACGTTATAAATCACTTTGTCCAATCTCAGGGACCAAGGAGGGAATTGAGACTATGGAAGTTAGATGATTTGCCCAAGATCAGAAAACTAGGTAGTAGCAGAGAGGACGTTGAAAGCTAGGTTAGCACCAGCACTGTCTGTCAGGGAGAAACGCACAGAGGTGAAGACCATGGAGGAACAGAGGGCAGGTGCAGGAAGCAGATGCCGAGGGAGTTTGCCAGTGTTGGGCTCACAGCCTCCTTAACAGATCAGTCTCGCCTCCCCTTCCAATATATCATCTTGGTCCAACGTAAATGATCTTCAGATGATCTCTGTAACATTTGGGAAAAGCTTTACTTATAACTTTAGCTGTGGAATTGAGATGCATTTTCTTGTAGAACTCTGAAGATTCAGTATGCATATAAATGGGGGTTTACTATTTCAGATCGTTAATTTTTAATCTCAAAGTCATTGACCAACTGAATATCTTAAAGAATTCTAACAGCCATTACCAACTGATTATTCTTGCTTTTGTTCTTGGAAAGATTGGGATTGTTAAATCATTCAGTGCCTGAAAAATTGTGATTTTTTTTTTAAATCAGTACTCACTACGCTGCTCAGAATCTTTTGTTTCCAGATCAAATTCAGGATGGGTGAATGTGTGTGTAATTGATTCCAACTGCAAATCATTTTTTAATTACAACTTTAAAACTCTTCAGGTATAAAAATGAATAATTTTAGTCAGAGGTGGTATTAGTGATTTAATTTGTACTTGCTATTTATATATGACTAGGATCTAACCAGGTTTAACTTCTTGTCCCCCGCCTGATGTTCTGTTTTTTTTTTTTTATTAGAATATAGAAATACAGTTGAGGGAGAAACATTATCAAAACATTATCAATCAGTGGATATAAACTTTGTTATTGAGGGGAAAAACCAGATCATGGATATCCACCTTGAATTTTACCTTTTGCATTTTCCCCCAGAAGAGCTCATGCGTTGAATGGATAGTTTGTGGAGGAATGACATCGGCTT